>VZTB01004141.1:207262-260983 GCA_013397245.1 Thryothorus ludovicianus
CGTGTGTGTCTGTCTCATCTGTTTCCATTTTTCATCTCACACACAAAAACGTAGTTATTATGAAGATACACCAAAATTTTCTTCCCCAAAGCATCGCTGCATGTGACTGAGCAACCATATTTCAATAAGTTGATGCTGAATGTGTCCCATTAAAGTTCTGCAGAGACATCAATAAAACATCAGACTGCCAAAATGTCTGAGTGGCCCGAGCAGCCCGGGGCGCTGGAAGGGTTTAACCACTGTGGGTGACCCTGTCCTGAGCGTGGCAGAGAGATGACAGCACTGTAGGGGCTGGAGGCCACAAACTTGCCACAAAGTCTCTCTTGTGAGCTGGAGCTCGGCTCAGTTGCTGTCGGTCCCTCAGGGCTGGCAAAGGCCGGGCCCAGGCCAGGCCCGGTGGGACACAGGTGGGAGCTCCTGGGGCCCTTTGGGTGTTTAACCAGAGCAGGTTCAAACAGTTCCAAGAAAAAGGACAAAAAAATGCACTGCAAAAAACTTCTGTGACTCAGCTGGCCAAAAAAACCTAACAAAAAGCAAAGGAGAGCTATCTGCTGCTGTCCACACTGCAGACAGCACAGGCCGTGTCTGTAGGAAAGCTAAAACCTCTGATCCTAATGTTTAGAAAACAACCACCTCAGACATTCCACCGCTTCTCCTTCACTCCCAGATCCACTTTTTAAAGGGACAACACTGAGCTAAACAGATGAATGGGGATACAATTTAGCATCAGCCCAGGGCAGGGATAAATAGCCTAGACAGTTTGTGATGAAGGGTACAGGCATCTCATGATGAGGATTGTGCCAAGTCCCACCCAGCCTGACCTTGCACACTTCCAGGAATGGGGATATTAGATAACACCTACTCAGAAATGGTACCACCTACCCAGGAAAACCTCCCAGTATTTGTTTACAGAAACTACCTGACATTGGTTATTTCACTGTTTGTGAAACCTTGAGGTTCTGAGCTCCTTCAAATTGTATTCAAAGCAAATTGTACGCACGAATACCCAGGGCTTTACAAGTGAGATCCAAAGGATCTCCCTCAAATGAACGTGCAAATTATTCCAACCTGAATTATGACCACACTGGCTTAAAGTTTATTGCTTTGAGTCACTCCAGTGCTGTACTTGGCCTGGCAGCAGAAGAGAGCATGACTGTAGCTGCTTTCTTCTCAATTAACTCTTGTAGTTAAAGATGCAGCTGAACAGCAGCTTGGTCTTGTGACACCGAAAGGATTAGGAATACTTCTCTCTCTCTCCCAAATCAGAGAACGTTCTTGCCGAAATTAGGTCAGCAAAGCTTTCACCAGCAGCCCCCAAAGCTCACTCAGACTGTCCACTTCACAGTTTTGATACTGCTGGCACAGGGCACTCGGGCAAAGCAATTCCAGCTACGAGTCTTGCAGGGGATGGGTCAAGTCTGCTCAAGCTTCTGTTAGCAGAAGCAACTCTCACCCAGTCAGCTTGAAATGGAAACACCCACTTAAATGATGCTACAGGCAGTGCTATGATATTTTTTATATGTCTCAAAACAGATCCGTTTATCCTATTACTGCTGATCCAGCTTTTTTTTCCCCTCAGTGTACGTCAGCAAACATAATTCTTTTTCTGCTAACGTGGTACAAAGGCAATAACAGAATAATTACAACTGCATTACTGCTAATGAATACAAATGTTATTACACCTTTTTTCAGTCGTGTATTATGTTATTCAAAGAAATATGCAGGTATCTCAACAGCAGACCCAGCTATTCCTGTTAACCTTGCACCTTAGCTGTTTGCTGGTTTATATCCTCTCCCCCATCTGCTTTTTGTTTCTGTGAAATAAAGCAGATGACTCTCACAAAGTTTAAATTGCCTTAGCCAAAACACAGAAACCAATCAAGGCTGGTCCTTTCCCCCTCCTTCCCTCTCCACCCCAATCCCCTGATGATAATAGCTGCAGACGAAGCCCACAGATATAAAATGCCAGATGCTAGTCCAAATCACTTGTGGTTACCCGGCTGCAACTGAGTGCATGTTCTTCTTCTTCAGCATGAAGAACATGCCCCCTTCCCCTTGGCACACTTTACTTGGACAATTTATTCCAATATTTGTTTGGGAAAGGGGGGATGGAAAAACCGCAGAAGTCTCTGGGGATGCCTTTGAAGGCACTTTTTTGATCTTCTGTTATTGTCACACTTGTCACACCTTATGCAATAAGGTCAGACTGTGTCCAACAAGGAGGCAAAGGCAGTGTGCTGCTAAGTAAAATGTCTGTTCTCAAAACAAAACAAAAAAGGCAGATTTGGCAAAATTTAGCTCAAAACAAACACAGAGACCACAACAGAGTTTTCCCACGATGCATGGATATCCGTGATTTCTCTTCGAATATCACAGGACAAATCTCGTATCAAAAGTTATCATCCAAAATCATCCACCTACCTTCCTTCCAAATCAAACTTCTAAATTATTTTGTAAAGTTTACCAACGATTTCAGACGTGCTTAAAATATGCAGAGGAAAAAGCAAAAATAAAATCGCATCCCAAAAGATGCAAAATGCTAAATCTAAAAATTTCGCTTCTAAACCGCCTGTGCAAAATCAGAACTCATGTAATACCTCAGAGACAAATTAAGGAACCAAAAATATTGTAACTGCTGCACATTTTACCAGGCGTGTCAGCTAAAACTGCTCTCCTGGCTTGCCCTGTCGTGTAAATTACCATGTAACATCCTTTCGACCACTGATACACTGTAATTTCATCAAGCGAGCATATAAATCGAATAGCCTCCAGACCTCCTCAGTATTAATGAAAAAGCATTTGTTTCCAGGCATATAAAGTATTAACTTATTAGCATTAACAGTGAAACATATAAGTGACAGTGGATTCCAGGGAAAGCTTACATCTCTAAAACCTCTTGACTTTCTTTAGAAGCTTTAAAGCAAACCCCTGTGCTCTGTGGCAACATTGATAAGGAAAAGCTTTTCCTGTGGAGTTAAGCCCTCCATGGGCAGCAAACAGCAGTGACTGACACACTGGAAATGCTGAGGAGCCCAGACAGACTCTTCTTTTTGTTTTTTTTTTTTCAACTTGTCAACTTGCCTTGGAATTCAGTTTAAGTATCTTATGTGTCTGATGTATTATTAGAGCCTGGGCAATGCTGACCCGCCAAGTGGATCTGATTGAAGTGCCAGTGGTGTGAAGCAAGATTTCAGATCCAGATAAGGGGACAGCCACAGTGGTTCACCATCAGGAAAAGAGTGTTATCTGTAGGGTGACTGCTGTCATCATGGGAGAGCTAACTCCTGCTGCTGTGGGTTCAGTGTTCACGTTCCAGATGTTTTCTCAGCATCCGGAAAGCAATCCAAAAGCCATCAAATCGACCAAAATCTAGGCAGCCACCTCCTACGGAACACACAAGCCCAAGCACTTCTGTAGAGTCCAACAATCACATATCATTAATTTATTGTGTAGCATCCCACACGCTGGGAGAAAGAAGAATCTCAACCTTTCTTTCTGCTTCCCACCTCTGGCTCTGTTTCCTGCATGGCCAGAGTGCTGCACATGCAGATCTGATCCCACCTGTGGCACAGCCTGATAAGCCACGTCCAGAGATCCCAGCTGGGGAGCTTGCCCGGGCAGCAAGCACAACACTTGCCCTTCCTCCCTTACTGCCTCCCTCCCGTGATCCTCAGCATCTTTATTCACAGTGCACACTGCAACTGAAAGACCTTTCACACTGCCTGCCCCAGCTGGCCTCTCTCTTTTGAATCCACAACAAAACCTCTCCCCCAGTCCCTCAAGAAGATTGTCATGGTAAATTCTCTACTTTCAGAGTGGTATTGTTTCTTCAGTGCAACAGCAAAACATTTTCCAGTCTGAACCATGATGGAATTGCTTCATTTCCTGTTTGCTCAAAGCTGATTTTCACAGGGCCTGATCACAGGATCTAATAGAAAATTTTAATAAAAATATCACATTTAATTGGAGCTGAATCATGCCATAGAGATGCACTTTTTCTTTTTAAAACCAGCTTTCAGGGACAGACTTAAAGCGTTTGAGTTAACAGGTAAGAAGCTGGGGCAGACTGGACTCAATCCCATACACTGTCTAATTCTGCAACTTTTGATGAAAAACCTTGCCCTGCTTGACACAGATCAGGGACTTAATTTTTTATCCCCAGCTCAGGAATGCAACTGGCAGTCCAGAGGGCTTATGCATCTCCTGCACACAAAGAGGCTTTTGTGGCTCGCCAGGGAATGAAAACCAATTGTGAGAGCTGGAGAGGTGCTGTAAGGAATCCTCCTCTCACCTTGAGTTCTGTGGAGCATCCGGGACTCCAGGTGGATTGCTTTACACAGAGAGGAGTTACATGACCATTGGGGCTGATCTCCTGCATGAGGCAGGTCACAGCCTTCCTCCCTGCCAAGCCACTCTGTCCAGCCCAGCTACTTGGGATGGCAGCGGAGTGTAAGATGAAATTTAAATGTTTGCAATGATAAACAGCTTCACCACATCCACCAGCAAGTTGTTCCAAGGACTAATTGCCCTCTCTTAAGAACAAGCCTTGCGTTTCCCGTTTGATCTTTGCTGACTTCAACTCTCAGCCGCTGGATCCTGTGGCTTTAGCTAAAGAGTCCTTTGCTCCAGACATCCCTCAGTGGGTACTTACAGACCATGATTAAATGGCCACTTAACCTTCTCCTCAGTAAGGTGAGTCCTGTGAGAGCAGATGGTGCTGAGCACCTCTAAAAATTAGCACTGCAGCTATTTCTGTTGGTAAACTGCCAGCTGATTGTTTTGCTTCGGCCAGTCAGGGAGAGCTGCTGGCACCACTGACAGATGGAGGAGGTGCTCAGCATGGCCCAGCATTTCTTTTTCAAACCCCAGTTCCTAAAGGCCAAGGATGTCGTGTCCTGTACTTGCTCACCCCAGTGCAGCAAGAGCCAGCCTCTGCCACAGGAGATGCACAGAAAGGGTGAGACAGTTTCACCTCCATCATCTCTGCAGTGCTGCTACCAAATAAATACCAAACACAACCAGGCTGCTTGTTTTTGGCACTCTGAGGAAAAAGGGAAGATCTCCTCTCACAAAAGCAGGGAGCTGAAGCTGCTCTGCATGGAGAGAAAAACCAGGCAGGAGCCCTGGAGGGCCTGGCTGGATGAAAGCACAGCAACAGCATCAACCCTTCCCTCTCCTTGCCAGAAACATCCCCAGGGACATGCCATGGCAAGCTGTCACTGCCAGGATCTGCTCTGCACCTTTCAAACATTTTGGATCTTCTGGGTCTCCCCTGCCCCAGCAGCTGTCCCCTGGAGAGCAGCCTGGGGAAGCTCCCTCACCAGAAAAGGCCATTCCTCACAGGGTCATTGTCACTGCCCCTTAGATTGCCAGCCAGGACTGCTGCATCACAGCAGGCACATCATTTTAATGGTACACTAAACAGTGAGACACCTTCTGCCCAGGCTCTGTAGAAGCCAGATTTGACTGTTGTAATTCCTCCATAAATAGGCTGGCAGTACTGGTGTTAAATACATGAAAGCAACTCCAATTCCTTTGCTATCGGTGCTGGCCCAAGCACATCTTGAAGCTGCAAGACCCCAAAACCTCCAACAGAGGAATATTTAGATGGCTCTGGAAAAAAACCAAACCTTTTCATTCACACAGTGCTAGAAAGATTTCCATCTCACTAGGTAATGGCACAAAATCCTGGGCTCACAGGATTTCGTGGGATAGGACAGGGGAAGATTCTTGAGGTATCAGGGTCTCTAGCTTTGGACCAGATGGAACATGCAACTTCCCAGTCATGGCAAACTTCAGCTGTGAAGCCATTCCTCCCTTAAATAAACCCAAACCCATCACACTGAGCCCCCAGCCATTCCTCCCTCTGCTATTTTTAGCTGCTTGTGGGGAATAAACACAGTGCTAGCAGTTTTCTGAGCAGTGCCTTAAAAACAATCGGGCATTTGAGAGGAGAGGACCCCAATATTTCACCATTTAAACAGAGATCTGTTCCCCTGACACAGGTAACCAGAGGCAGAGAACTTACAGGAAATGTAAGAATAGGGCCCATATGGTTTTCATAATTAATAATGAATTCCAGTGAACTGAATTCAGTTTTAATTGGAATGAAAAAAATCTTTTTACATCCAGTGAAAGGAGAAAGAGGGTTGCAGCCTTTTAAACCCACCCCTCCCAAGTGAATACACACACAAGTGTGCTTAGATGAAAGGGACAAACAGGAGCAGAGGACAGAGAAGAGACAGAAAATGTAAATAAGGAGGAGGCAGGCTATAGGCCTCTGAAATTCTTTCCAGATTTCCTGCCAGTAAACATCAATTGAATACAAAGCTACTGAAGTATAATTACCTCCTTGTCAATCCTAACATTAACATTTTCCTAACTCTTCAATGACAATCACTTCTTTCAACACTCCTTAATAACAATTCATTTACTTATCCTTTCACGGATGTGTAGGACTGTCAATAACTTCACATCCTTAAAGCCAAACTGGAAAGCTGAGGATCACAGACTGCTACTGAAACAAGATTTCTGAGCAGCCAGAATTTTTCAGAATGGACTTGCCACTTCTTTCAAAAACCAGAAAATCATTTTTTACAGCGTTATTTCATTCATTCTTTTCTCTTTCATCAATGAAAGCTTGAAAACTTGCCTTTGGTATTCCAAAGGCAAATATTATTATGGATAAACAAGCTTGTAAGACCCCTCCTCTCTGCATTTCCTTTCGAGCAGCTTGAAAAGTACTTCTCACAAATATATGCAACAAAGAACACACGACAATCCAGTCATTGTTCAAGCCTCTAGCACACGCAGGTTGCATGTCTTGGGCAAGTCACTTAGCATACACCTGCTGGCTTTCCCCAATAAATGAAACACTAGAATGGCATTCACCTTCTTCAAAACACCAGGAAGAGTAAGGAAAGAAAAAAGAGAGCATCAACTCCTACTTATGAGGTCACAGCAGAACTAAGAAATAACACTTGTGCACGTTTTCCTCAGTCCTTCTGAGTAACAGCAAATGGAATTCAAGCAAACTATTTTGAACATGAAATACTAGCATCACATTATTCAGCACGGTCCTGGGACCTGCCTTCCCCCCTCTCACTTATTTTTTTTGTTAAAAACAAGTTCTAGTCCTTCTGACAAGCTATCTTCAAAACACAAACCAAATGAATAGACAGCATGGGGCAAGGGCGCTGACTTTTTTCGAGTTTTTCTCCAGAGTTATCCTTAAAAACTGCAGAAGCTCCTGAGCCAAGCTCCACAAAAGGGTATTTCATCACAGAAAGTTGCTCACTGAGCCAGTTGGGTGTGAAGGCAATAGATGGAATGAAATAAGTAACCAAATGACACAAAACTGAAACAAGACACAGAGAAGATTGTGTATTCAACCTTTTGTTGTGATCACTACGAACTCCAAAAGGAAGTCTGCATCCAGCCAAATAAAGATAGATCATCAAAGAATGAATTTCACCTTAAAAAAATCCCATAGTGTGACATGAACTGTGATGTAGTGTGATTTGAACTGTGCACTGTGGTCATTGAGGTGATCATACACAGCCCCAGCCTCTTACCAACAGGGAAAGGATCTCATTGTAACCATCCTGCTCTCAATGCTGTCAGCTCTCAGGTGGCATTTTTAGACCCTTCACATCTAAGTGCCAGTGTAGATGGAGAAATATTAATACACCTAATTAGCTCTCAGCTCCTCTCTCAACAGATCATATCTCTGCCAGGGGTTTATCGGGGAAAAAAGAAATATTTTTGGTTCTTGCTCCTAAACAGGTGCCTGCAGTGTCCTATGGGTGAATTCCCACATTAACTGGATGTTTCCCCAGGATTATGGGGACAAATCTCTGGAAGTCAGCCTGTCCTCATAAAGCAAAAACATCTTTAAACCCTCCTCAGAAAACGATTTCTGCTTTTGATGCACTTCTCCCGTGTCTTATCTCTGATTATATGGATGCTTAACTTGTTTGCCAGAGTGATGGACCTGATTATCAGGAATACTAAATGACCATCAGTGCTCACCATCTTTAAAACCACAACTAATGCTATGCTGTTAGGGCAAAAGCTTTCGACTAAGTCTTACTGTTTCTCTTCATCCTTCATTTGGTGCACCTAAAATAATAATGCCAATTAATAAAACTCTTACAAGAGGAGCTGAGTAACGTGCAGTAGTAAAAAAACTTCAACATCAGTCTTGCAATGAACTCCTCCAGGGAAGAACTTTCTTTTCTGTGTAGATGTCAGGGAGAGAAACCTAAACAGTTAAATATTACCCCAAAGAAATAAAACTTGCCAGGCGTTTCCATTTAAAGACCTGCAGCCAGCTCTCACCTCACACTTGTGCTCTTGTTGAAATCAACAGCAAAACTGCCATTGACTTCAGCAAGAACAAGGTCGAGGTCCTTCTGTAGTGCTGACTGCTTGCTAGCACAGCCATAGGTCCTGAATTTAAAGAGGAGAGAAATCAATACACAGCCTCCAGCTCTCTGGTTACACCTCCCCAGCTGTCTGTGGGCTCACACTGGGGGCTTCAGCTGGCATTCACTCCCTGGGCAAAAGGTTCCCGTGGCAGTGTGCAACACATCAGGATTTATCTGGGTTCTCAGAGGAGCTGAGACCACGGAGATAAACACGGCTGCCAGCACCTGGGGGTCCTGCTGAGGGGCTGCTCCTTGTTAGTCATGTACAACCTGCTGGGAGCACACACACAAATATAAAGCTCTCTTTTACGGGGCAGCTCGTGTCAACAGTGGTGCCTGAATCCCACATCAGGGGAATCCAGCCCAAACACTTCCTACGTTGCTCAGAAGAGGCAGAAAAAAAAAATATCAGAGCAGATGACTACAATGATTTGGGTGTCTGCTCCCATTCATGCAAAACTAAGCACAAAGCTCGCCCTCTACATGTTCAAATACAAAAGTAACTTGCATTTCAAAAAGAAAAATTAAAAAAAAAGAAGGGAATAAACGTTCATCTGCATGAGCATTTGTAGAAAAAATGCAGGTCCTCTTGATAGAGTCACACATATACAAACATGCAAATACAGAAGGGGATCTTCATCTTCTGCTTTACAGAAAACTGATTTTAATTTCTGTTGCTTTCCAACACTTTTAAAAATACCTCATTACATTTAGTGGTTCCTTTGCTTGGCATGATAATGTTATAAAGCTAATAAAATCAACAGCATAAGAATGGTGGTAACTGCAATCCAGAGATACAAATGAATCTTCTATACTGCCAGCATCAACTACCCTTTGCCTAAAAAAAACCAACTGCTTAACAAATGAGCACTTAAACAAGCTTTTACTAAACTTTAAGCACAAACTGTTAAATGTGCATTTGATAAACTTTGCACTGGGATTTTAATCAAAGCCACCAGCTGTATAAACTGCATTGTTTCTGCTCCTCTCTTCCCTCCACCCACCAGCCTTCTCCCTCCCCAGCTTTAAGAGAAGAGGCAGATTTGTCTGAAGCTCTGGCCCAAATCAAAGCCAGATCCATTTCCTGGGATGGCTGTGAGCACAGTTCACAGCCAGGAAATGCTCCCATGCACGTTACAGACGACTTTGGGAGCATCAGCCCCTTGGCTACGCCCCCGGCTCGGCTGGGAGCTGGATCACCAGAAATCCTGAACACGGGAACACAGGCAGGGCTGGCAGACACACAGCCATCCAACACACCCAGGAAGGGCAGGTCCAGGGGAGGAACAAGCAGAAAAGCTCATGCCTACAGTCAAAAGCAGCCAACCCCTCTTCTCATTGAGCCTTGGAAACTGGCAAAACCAACGCAGCGTTTCCCTGCTTCGTCTTTGCTTTCTGATGAAACTTCCCCCATGAATCCTGCAGGTATAAACGCTGCCAGATAATCCATGACAGCTGGCTGGGGGCAGTTTCACTGAAACACACTGGCTTTTCTGGAGGACTTTTGCCAAAAAATGGGTCTTTTGTATCTAACTATAACAATGACATCCTTGGAGTGCTCAAACATGCCAGCGCTACATCAATGCTGACAAAACATTACTCACCAGATAATTCATGGCAGAGTAACAGGGAAGAGAAACTTCAGTGAACTTTGAATATGCTGACTGCAAAACCCATCCACATGAAGGCAGCATCCTGAATTTTAAATAAGCAGCTACAGAGGTGACTTGGGAAAAATCTATCATGTTGGGATGCACCAAATGTACAGTCCTTTAACTAATTAAAACCAAGACATTTGATTTTTGCAAATGTTAATCAACTCTTCTTGAAATGTTAATCATCCAAGCAGCAAACTGTTTATATTTTTGTCAAAAAATGAAATATACTGCCCCAAACTTTGAAAACTCCCTATTAGCTGTACCCATGAAAAGACTTGAACTTTCAATCAAACACTGTCTGCAAAGGAGTGATGAGGTAAATTAGGCAACAGTAACTTAATGATCAATCCTTGTCATTTCAGAGTGACAGAGCTATTTAGAAAAAAGGGAAAGGAAAATAGATTAAAGTGCTAAAACAAAGATGCTTTGTTCATCTGAATAAAACATTTGTAACTCTGGTCTGAGAGGTTACTTTCATTTGCAGCCAGTTTGATTTGCCACTCATCTTCTTTGGAGAATCATTCTGTTTCGAGTGCAGTAAGAGATTATTTATTTGCACAAACCAACAGAGGGTTATTCTTTCCTCAAAAAGCAGAGAATGACATTGCTATACAAATGAAAGAAAATGTTAACAATTCCTGAAAGTTCTCACAGGTGATTAAAGGCATCATGCCACACAGCACTAAGTGATTAGCACTGATGAGCCAAATATTACATTTTAAGCATAGTTGAGCTTTTTTCTCCAGCTATCAATAAACTTCTTTTTCAAGACACATTAGAAATATTTGATCTTCAGAAGAATGTTTTAGACTAAGAGTAAAAATTACTATCCTTCATTGAAATAACTTTTATAAATGATCAGGAAAAAAGTAGTATCCCGACACATTTATTCTGAAATTAGTCTTGAAGGAGAATAAAGTGAAATTGAAGCTGGTTTTTGATATTACCATATTATTGTTCCCTGTTTCTGAGGCAGAGCTGAATCACAGCTCTGAGGTAGCTGTCTCCCCAGTCTACTCCTGTCACTCCTTCTGTCTGTGGATGTCCTAATTGCACTTTGCAATCACAAATATTAAGGGTTTCTCCTGCAGAGGAGGTTACTCCTGCAGAGTCTCTCTGAAGTCTCCAGAGAATTCTGGTTATTCTGGAGCAGACCTGGACACTCACAGCCCACACCTGCAGCAGCAGTGTGAGCCCATAATGGAAATATCAGGTACTCACTCCACCCCAAACAGGCTTTGAAAGCAAATCTAACAAAAAAAAAAATCAAACCAGAGCCTTCTGCTGCTCTTCTTCTGACTTCATACATCAGGGGAATCCAGCCCAAACACCTTCTCCCTTCTCTATGTAACATTCCTTCTTACAAACCTCTTCATGAGCTTCAATTCTATTCAATCCTTTCAGTTTACCATCATATTGATAACTGCACAGTTGGAGCCAAATTTGACCATTACCTTTAACAGAGTGCCATCCACGCCCTTAGTCCTGTCCCACACACCTCCAAAAACCTCACCTTAGCAAACAAACCCTCCCCAGCCTCAGAGGAAGGCAGCTTTTCAAGCACATCCACCAAGACCACGTGGGGAATCAGCTCCAAAGCCAAAAGTCTTGGCAGAGCCCTGGGTTTACAGAACCCTCACACTCAGAACAAAACCCTAAACAAACCCTAAACCTCCTCCAGCTGACACGCTTCTGCTAATTAACACATTTTAAAGGCAATTTTCTGATGGATTGCAGAAAAAGTTGCAGCACACCTTGCTTGTTACAGCTCCTTGACTTCCACTGGGAAGAACACAACACTGCAGGACAGCAGTAGGAGAGGAAGATTCCAGAGGGAACTAAACCCCTTTCATTTCCAAAAGTGATGGCAATACTTTTTTTTTGTGCAATGTAGACTATTGTTACTCTCCTGGTAAGTCCTAGGAATTGGGCTCCATTGGGTTTCTCCTTTCAAGTAAGGATTTTTTCAAATAGTAGATCCCTGAGTAATACTTTGCTTTTCAGGTCCCTGGCTGAAGATGTATCATTTCTGTTCTTCAGGCTTCAGAATAAAAAACGATGTCTGTCACTCACTAATTTCTCTAGGGATGTTTTCCATTCCAGAGAAAATGAAACTTAAATTTTATATTGTTTCCTCTCTCTCACCAGGTCACATTAAAATCTTAAAGATTGGAAGACAGTAGGGTACAAGAACGAGCCTAGCTTAAAAATTTTTAAAAGCTCATTTTCTTTGCAACTAGTAAGGAAAAAAATAAGGAAAGAAAAAGAGGCAGGGGAGGTGAGAATATTAAAAGTCATGATTGCCACCTCCTAACTCACCCAGGGCATAAGCCAAAACAATTATGGAGAGACATATGTTGATGGCAATAAAACAATTACTTGCATTCTGTGCCTATTTTAAATATTAAGTGTTTAGCAGCATGTTACTTAGAAAACTAAAAGCCTCAAATTTTAGTTTCAGGACGTATGAATAAAGCACTGCATATGGAAGAAAGTCAAACCCAAACATTTCTTTGTTTGCATATTGAATACCTATAATATCATGTAATCAAAAACTTACAGTTTAGAACGAGTCTAATACTGTAACTGATGAGTAAAATTTGGCATTAAGGATGACCATTTACATGCTAAGTCTGATTGTACACCAAAATAAGCAGATGCATGACAGCTTATCTTTTAAATATCATCTACTACACACATAAATGCAAGTGCTGGATCTAATTTACCAAGATTTGTGGCTCTGAACACATGGACACCAAAAATCCAGCATGAATGATAAGTTACAGTTCAATGCAGTTCCAGCTGGCTAAGATACGAACATTTCTTTCCCAAACTGCAGTTGCTGGTAAAATCAGTATAGAAAATTTCATTATACCTACAGCAAATGCTTGTTTGACATTTTACTCTTTGCTAAAGCAATGCTGTTCTTCCCCAGAAACAGGGGACAAGATAATAATACCCAGGACCAGCTTCAGCTTCACCTCCTCCTCTTTCAGGATGGATGAAAAATACCTGGGCATGCTACTTATTTCCTAATCTTATATTAAAGAAGATTTAAATGAGAGAGAGGAGTTTCTGCTCTTAGTCCGGAATGTGCTTCTGAAGCTCAAATATTTCTGAAGTTGTGTCTTCAAAAAAAAACCACTGGGCTGACCTAGAAGATGTCTGGAGACCAGGTCTGTGACTGAATTTGATCTCACTTTCGTTCTTTAGCACAGCAAATACGTTTTCAAAATAGAGAGATGGAAAAGTGGTAACTCAGGTGAGGGAAGGATTTTTGCAGCCGGCAAAACGCATTCAGGCAGTGACCAAAAAAAGCAGCAGCAATTACTCCTGTATGTAACAGGCATAACACTGTCTTAACTGCCCTAATGGAACAAATAATAATTAATTTGCATGTTGGGATCCACGCTGAAGCTGAATTCAAAGCACCACAAAAGATATGCTGCCCAGCAAAATTGCTGTCACGTTAATTTTCTGTTGAGCATCGTTTTAGGATAAACAGTGACTTCCCAGTTTACAGTGAGTGTTTCTTACTTTGTTGGCATCACTACACCTATAAACTGTAGCACATTGAACATCAATTTAATTACATCAGCACAGGCCAAGTGACAATGACTGATCTCTGGTATTAACCTCTGGCTGCTCCAATATCTATTTTAAAAAACTCCACTGCCTTATTTTAGAAGGATTATGGTGCTACTGCAAGCCGTCCATGTTGGCAAAACCACCAGTAACTCAAGGATCTGGTACCTAGAAAACAAATTAATTTGTCTTTCATGCTTACATAAGAGACCCTCGTGAAATATTGCCTAACCCAAATTTAAGAAACAAAAGTTAAATATTTATAAACAAGGCACACTGCAAGCCCAGGAAATCCTTCTGGAAGACACACTCCAACGTGATTGACTATTCACGTACAGAGCATGACATATGATGGAAATGAATAAAAAATAAACAACATACTCCATTACTCCCAACATCTGCAAAGCCTATTTTAAACTTCCTAAATTACACAGATGTAACAGCATGGAGCTCTTCAGCCTCGAGTGCATATTGATGAGATGGCATTTTTGTTTCTGTGATCCTGAAGTGAACAATTAAAGAACACACATTTCTCCAGATCCAGAAGGTTGTTGCCTCTATTTGTGAGGAGTCTGACTTGTCTATCTGCAAGACAAATTAGCAGCTTGCCAGAAATTCACCAGGACAGCTTCACTATCGCTATTAAAAAAAAAAAAAATTAAAGAAAATGAAGCTCAGATTGCAGCTAAGAGAATTACAACAACAACAACAAAAAAAAAAAGCAGCAGAAATTCTAAAAAGTACACATGAACATGGGATTAGGAGAAATTCAGATTAGCAACAAGGAACAGCAAAACCAAAACAAATTACAGCAACTTCAGAGATGATTGATCCACATCTGGGAAAAAATTCCAAGTTTTGCCATCTCGTTATAACCCCCAGGTTTCTCTCTCACCCAAGCATGTTCTGTAACACCCTGCCCACAGAAAAGTGACATTTTTGCAGCAGGAAAGAGGAAGAGGAATGGATGAGCTCTGTAAATTCTAAAAGTATCATTCTTACACACCTAAAAAAGTGAACCCTGCGGCTAAAACCAAGGCAGACCTCTACCAAAAGTCATCAATCAATCAAGAGCATGCAAACATACTGACTCCTGTGTGCATCTCCCAATTAAAATGTCATTAAAATCCAAGGACTCCAGAAAAACACTGTTATCACAAGGACACTACTGCAGAGAACTAATGATTTTATTACTTTTTTAAAAAACATTTGGCCCTCACAATGTACAAATAGGAGGTTTTCTCTAGTCCCTGCTCCTCTTTCGCAATTCCCCTGATGTGAAGTCCCAAAAAATGAAAAAAAAAATTAAAAAAAAAAAAAAGATACTGAGAGGGTGAAATGGATGCATAACAATATAATAAGAGGAGAAAGAAATACTGCCAAATTAAGCATTCCTTCATAGCAGAGTCCAGAGTGAAGAAGTGCTGCTAGGAATAGAGAGGATGGAAGGCACAATCTGGAAGGAGGAGAGAAAATTCTAAATTCTCAGTGGAAACAAGTTTTTGGAAAGCCCAGGGCTCAAGACCATGCAAGTAGGATCGCTGAAGTTACACGTGCCCGGAAGTTTTGATGAAACAAATTCCAACAGAAAAGGCAAAAAGTCTCCATTTTTGCAATTCCTCCAAATCAAGTGGCTCCATGAATGCTGTCACAAATGGGTGATATCGTGCATTGCAGAAAAAACAGTGCAACAGTTTTGTAATAGCTTTAGAACTGAGCTCCAATGGCACCTCTGCTTAGCAACACAGCTGAATCTTTGTTTTTCAAATCTAAATAATCCCTTGGCCACTACAGTCACTGATCCTGCTCCACCTTGCTCTAAAGACAGGTCATAAAAAGGATGGCATTTTCGTTTATTAAAGAGCTTACCTCCTCAAGTCTTTCCACTCACAAGGAAACACTTCCCCCCAAAACAATCCTCTTTTTCTGCAAACATCTGCCTAAAATGACATGTCAACACTCTAAGAAAATTCAATATTTTCTTCATCTTTAAGAAGCAAGACTGGAAATTAAAGTTATTTACCAAAATCACTAAAATTCTTTATTACCAAGTACGTTGAAAACTAAATGACCTTTAAGGTCTCTCCCAACCCAAGCCATTCCATGATAATTTAGCACTACAGAGGTGTTGGTGCCCACAGAGCACTACAGGATTCTGCAATCCGAGCCCAGGTCAGTAAAAACATCAAATATCCTTTTAAACCAAAGAAAATGGGAAACCTTTTCAGTGCAGCATCTTTGTTCTGCCTGCTGTTTGTCTCCAAAATGTAATCCTACTATGATGTCACTGTAGGCATCAGAGCTCTAAAAGCCTGACAGAAACACTGGTTTCAATTTCACTCTGGATTATTATTTGGAAAACATTTAGGAAAATATAATGAGCCCAACAGGAGGCTCAAAATCTAAGAGATCCTGTTGTCTGCCTCTGTGAGAAACCACAAAATCTTTAGCTCGAAGCTACTTGCGTTACACTTTCCAATCTTTTTTTGGAATGGTTTCTCATTTTCCATACCCCATTTCTATTGATAGATTTTTCCATTCAGTAAACAAGGGAGCTGCTGCTTATTTAAAAAGTGACCTTCAAGGCTAACAAGAAAATCTACAGCTAATAGACACAAAAAACCCACACAATCCAAGAGCAAGCGTACGCACGAGAATTTTTTTTTTTCCAAGAGACACCTCAATGCCTTAAGTACCAGCCACAGTTGTGACAAGGCCCCACAGAAACAAACCTGTGGGTTGACAAACCATTCTAAAAACCCCAGAACTGTATTATTCCTGCTCTAGGAATCTTATATCCATGGGGAGGGACTACAGAAGAGACAGCCCAATGGGAAGAGGCACACGTGCATCATCACCATCATGTCCATGATTTACCCTTAAAGCAGTTCAGAAGCGTTCAAGGCCAGGTTGGATGGGATTTGGAGCAGCCTGCTCCACTGGAATTCCTGAGCAAGAGTAGGGGGTGAAACCAGAAGATATTTAGGGATCTTCCTAAACCAAACCATTCCATGATCCCATGAATTAGAGGGAAGGTGACTGTGTTGAAAGCAGGTGGAGGTCAGGGACCAAGGACAAGACGAGAAGAAGGCATCTCTGAAGTATCGAGTGAGAAACGTGATCAGCAGCTCTTTGTTTTGTTCTCACAACTCTTCCACGCGGATTTATCTATTTTCTGGGTGGCTCGATGCCAAGTTCATTGTTTCAACGCACGTGTGAAGGCAGCAGGATCTTTCTGCTTCACAAACTCAACCCTGTCCACGTGTTCCTGAACAGCACACACGTGAGAACGGGTCTGGCCGTATTTCCAAGGTCTGCACCAAGCTCATGAACAGCAAGTTCACTCGTAAGAGCAGGGAAATAAAAATGCAAGAGGAATGACTCAATGCACAGAACTAATAGTGCTCAGAAAGTGTTGCTAGTTCTATAACATTACTGTCATAGGAAATGACAAAATGAAAAGATACAAGTGGACTTGCTAATTTAAAAAGAATCAAAATTCCTATCTGGAGTGCAGGGAGAGGTGACATTTTATTTGTCCTCTTTCTATTTATTTTACAAATTTGATTACATGAGTGGGAGCGTATAAATGAAATTGTTTCCATGGGCAAATTAAACAACAGCATTTTGTTCTATAAATCAAGCATCACACATTAATGTGGAAATTACTTTGATATTTTCAAACAATCTGTACTACAAAACAAATATCACCTTGCAAGATATTCCGGGGCCATACAGCCAGTGCTGCTGACATAGTAAGGTCTGTTAGTCTTCAACAATTAATTACATCTGTATGTATTGCTTTAAAAAATCCCAAACCTAAAACTTTTAACAGAAGACATCCACTGGAAATATCTGCCAGGAATAGCAAAAAAATCATTTTAAAAGGCATAGCTGAGGCTGAGAGTTAGAATACCTTAAAACACAGACATGGATGATAATGTCCTGAGGTGCCAGAGTGACTTTAAAAAAAAAAAAAACAAAAAAAACCAACAAAAAACAGAAGGGAATGTATTACTATGGATTCCCAGAGGAACACATGTAAGACCAGACATCTGAGTAGACTTAGAGATGTAATTACAGGATTTTCACACATAGCAAAAGAAGCAGTATCCCTTCCAAAAACCAGCTTTGACACACTACAGCCAGCTTTTTTTTTTAAAAAAGAAAAAGCAAACAAAAACTCCACAGCAGCTCCAACGTTGGTTACAGACACATTTTTACTCCCTTGCAAACACCAAGTTACTGCAACTAAAAATGAACGACACCTGCAAACCGCCAGCCCTGGCTGGTTTTTGGGGAGCTGCAGGGGCTTACTGGGCTGCTGACAAACCCATCCCAGCCCAGGGCTGATGCCTCTGGGGCAGGCAGGGACTCCCCACGGCCACCAGCACGGGCGCTGTCCCCAGGATGCCACACGAGCACCGCACCTCGCGCTGGTTTCCAACGCGCCTGGCGCCCAACCCAAAACGCCAGCAGCAGCAACTCTGCCAGCACCCACTGATATCCCAGGGGCGAGCAGCACGTTTGTCTGCTCCTGCACGAGCAGAGCTGGTGCCAAAAGGGACACCGAGCAGACTGTTAAGTGGCTGGAACTCGCATTAAAAATCAAATGATAACGTAATTCCTGGAAATTGCCAGGACGCAGAGAGCGACAGGGCTGCAGCACCCAGGGCCACGCTGGCGTCCTGCCAACAGCCTGAGGGTCAAAGTTATTATTCTGCATGTATATCTACATAAATTTACATCTGTTTTGCATAAGGAGTAAGCACAGTATTAAATACACTTTACTGAGGGACCGTCCGGGACTAGTTTACCCATTCGTGCAAGAGCACAAGGCCAGTGATTGCCTTTATTTTTTAACTTCCTATGTAATGACTGATTTGGTTTTACAATGCAATCTTGTGGGAAGATTCAGGATAACAGCAAAGTTACTCCTCAGCTTGCAAGGATCAGTGCAATCAACTGGGATAGGCTATTTATTTATTTTACCTGGAGTGCAGATCCCTTTCTCCTATACATGGCATGACCAAAATTCTTAACTGCTTTTCTGCTTTACTCCTATGGCTCGCCCCAAATTCAAATTTGGATTTTTTTGTACAGAGAATATTCCTATCAATATTCAGAAAAAACAGGAAAACCTTTTATCTATCCTCCCTTGGACAGAAACATAATCATGACTGTGGTTTGCATGGTTATATACAGTCATACAATCACATCTAGATGTGCTGGAGAGCCAGAAAGCATTCCCACAGTAAGAGATTAAAGAAATAATCACACAGTCTCCTAGAATAAAAATCTGGCTGCACCCTCACATTATGACACGTTAGCACAATCGGTTCCTCTGCAGCTACAATCTGAGTATTTGATTTCAACTGGTTTTGTGGGACGCTTTATTTTTTGAAAATACGTCAAACTGCAAACTGTGCAAAAATGTGAGTTCTCTTATGTTGGCAGCATGTTGTACGATTTCAGAAAGCAACTAAACCTGAGCTATGCATAATATTTTCTTTTAAAAAAATACTACCCTTGTGCCACATTGCTTGACTTCCCTCTCAATTCATCTCTTATACTCTTCAGCCAGGGATTCAGATTGGATGTTTTGTAAAGCTGTCCAACTCACTCAGAAATTTCCAATATACAAAAATAATCCAATGCCTTCTGATATTATTGCAAAATAGGAACACTAATTATTTGGAATGAAAGAGTGAAGACTTGCACAAACAGCAGAAAGCAACTGGGAAGCTATAACCAATGTACTTCAAACTACACACATGAACAACCTGAATTTTAACATTACCCCTTCCTAGTTCACATGTTTGTTTACCTCCAAATTCTAGGATATCAAACTTCTATTTAGGATTGAAAAATGCAATCCTGAAGAAGGATCAGACTTGTCTTTACAGTCCAGGTCTGCCCTGCCCGAATCCATCCTGCCAGAACAGACACCAAATGCCAAACATGCATTACACCCTCCAGAACATTGAGCCAAGGCTATCATTTTTTCCTTCTTTCTTCTTTTTACGCTGGAAGTCTGGTTTAGTTTAGAGACTTTTGAAAAGCTCATGTTCTCACACTGCCTTTTGCTTTGCAACCAGCCAAGTGACAAAGGCAAATCTCTTCAGAAATCCTCTAATAATAAACTGTGGATACAGAAAAGAGGTTTGGGAAACTTTGTAGAGTAACAGATGTCACATTTAAGCTTCCAGGCAATTAGATGAAGGCAATCAGAATTTTTTTTCCTTAATTTTTAAAGACAGTTTCAGACACTATGTGTAATAAGGTAATTGAAACACTTTGCTTCTCTAAACATAATGCTGCTGGGAAATTAAACTGATGCATCTCTGTACAAAACCACACTGCCATACATTTCTTTCATCCCTGCAGTCATTTCCTTCTCATCTGTCCAGCTATACATCTCACCAGCGTGCCCCACCAAAATGCACCACCACAAACTCGAGCTGTATTACCTCAGCAGAGTTTATAAATTCCACATGCTTCTTTATGCTCTCTGCAAAGAATTTAAGTGGCATGTGCCTGGACAACCATCACGCTCACCATGTTAGCACAGCTCTGCTCAAGCAGGCTGCTCATCTTCCTGCTTCCAGTCCTGTATTTTAAACCAGAGGAGATGTCAAAACGCAACTGCAGAGTCTCACACACAGCACAGCAAAGGTTTTATTTTCCTTTATGTTAACCTATGTAAATGACACAGAATCTGCCACTGAATGCAATGCAAGGGAGGGAAAGGGGAATGGAGGGAGATAAACCCCTGAAGGCTGATGGGTGGTAGCGTCTTCTACTGCTACTTGTACATAAATGACTTTTGTTTTTGGCAACTCAACACCACCAGAAACTATCATCTTCTTTAAATTGTCTTGAAAGGTCTAATAACTCTCTTTATTTGGAATATCTTTGAGAAAGGAAAGAAAACAAATACATTATTTGTAAAGCAATGTATATCTGATGGCTTTCAGCTGTGCTGAGGCAATACCCCTCATGGATAAAAGCAGAGCTGTTAAAGAGGAGGAGCCATCAGATGAGCACACACGATCTACCAGCTTTATAAAAATGTATTTCTACTCAATTAGAACTTACAGTGATAGCTAATTTTAGATATTAAAGCACCAAACTTTCTGTTGTCATGCTTTCATGCCACAAAATCCTCTTTAGTTAAAGCAGAACCCAACCAAAACGTTTCCCTAACAGATTTTACGTACTTTTCTCTGCTTAAAGCTGTCAGCTTGCCTACATTAATACACAAGGCAGAGGCTGAAACACAGGTTATTCAGCTCTTCAAGTTGTGCAGAAAAATGAAATTACAGGGTGGTAGGGGTTAATGCATCTTGTAGAGCTATAACACAATAGAGGACATATTGCTCTTCATTAGGTAGTCCTGACCCAGGAACCAGTTGTGTGATTCAGTCTCAGGCATCAGGGCAGCTGTTTCAGGATTTCTGACAGTATTTTAGCTGATGTCAGCTTGGAATTGTTCATTATGCAGACATGTTTACGCTGTTTTAAACTGGGATGCACGGGGTTCCTTTTGGAGGGGCCTGGTTTTGGAGGGCTGCTAAGTTCTAAGATAAATTACACATACTCCTGCAGAGGACACAACCCAGCCACACGTGGGTTTGTACAGATGCCAACCCTTCATCTGAGTTATCCTTTGCCTTTCATTTTGATCATCGCTGACTGTTTATATGAAAGCCAAAAAGTATTTTTAAAAATAAATGCTGACACATTTCCCCACTATCTGCGGCTGGGCAGTTGAAGGTTGTTATGAATACATACAGGATCAAGAAGTGCTAATGAAAAACATGAGCAGATCAGCCCTTAAAAAGAAGGGGTATCGGGGGCTTCTGTGATTGCCACACACTTCAGAACAATTATTTCTTTCCTAAATGCAATGAAGTTTGCCCCTTAAAATTAGAACTTCAGTCATAAACCAAACTTAAAACTGTGTAGCAGTTTAAATACAAACCCCAAATAGCATAGGCTTTCCTGACAATACTGGATGTGACCTGAAAACAAGATCCAGACTAAGCAACTCACAAAAGAATTGATTTATATCACATCCCTTTCCCATGCAGTGTGTATTTATGCAATTTTATGAGTCTGTGTAGCATTAGCCTTTTGGCAACTGTGTACAGATACATCAGTATATTATTCTGGGTAAGGTGTTTTGTTGTTGTTGATAACTCCAGGTATCACCTTCCCAATCTCTTTTTATTTCCCTATTTGTTACCTGCAATATTGAAGTCAGAAAATTCAGTAGTCTTATGGGAGACCAGCTATGTTGCATGATCGATTTGAGAGAAAATGAATACATCACTTTTTGAATTTTATACTGACAATAATAACGTAGAAAATAAAACTGCTCCTCTGGCTCTTCCCTTTTACTTGGCCACTTTCTTCTAAAGGCCCTCTTAACATGTTCTGTGTGGCACCTCTTGCAGGATGGGCATCTTCCCTGAACAGCTTCAACCTGTGTTCCCAGAATCATCCTCTGACTGTTCCTGACTCTTCAGTTACGGTTGTAGGGAAGAGACCCCACCCTGTTGCATACACAGTGAGACTCTAAACTCAGAAACACATCTCTGAGGAACAATGTGATTCACTCACCAGCAGACTGGCCTGAAGAAACTGAGATCCCATGTCAGGTTTTCCCACATCTCACCCCAGCAAAGTCAATTCTATTTTTGAAGGGCATCCTTCCTATAGCCAAATTCTTTACATCATGTAAGCCACATGTTCACGGGTGGGTAGCAAGGAACAGAAATTTGCATCCTTCCTACAGCTGCTGGCAGCTATTTCCAAAATGTCTTTGGAGTTAACATGGTTTTACTGCAACCACTGATAAACTATAATGGACTTTGATTGCATTTCCCTCTCAATACACATTGTGATCAAGTAGCACGTTCACAATATTCTCTTAAAAAGGCTGTTGAAGTTTTGGACTCCCAGTCATTAAATACTCAGGAGTGGGGTTTGCAGAGAAACCTTGGGTGCTCCACTCTTACCTCCACAGACACCAGAGAGCATTTCAGTGTATTTGACTAACCACTAACACTTCTTCTTCCATATGAAACCACGTCTTACGAATACTCGAGAAGTGACAATACTGGAGGTTTTTTTTTCCCTTCATTTTGGTTTCTTCTGCACTGTTTGCATTAGCATTTCTTTCACATGAGTGTTCACAGCCAGCCAGTTCATTTGAATTAGTTGTGCAGCTTGTCTTTTTTGTGCTCTGCTACTTTTTCCATCAGCTTTTCCACTGAACTTTCATTTCAAGATCAATAGACTTAGTTTACTGCAATGCAAGATTCTCCTGCTGCTGCCACTGTCATTTTAGTCACCTTTCGAGGCTTACAAATTCAGCCTCATTTGGTGAAACTCAAATGGCTTAACAGGTGAGATATGAATGCAAAGTGCTATTTTCTTTTTAATAATATATTATGAATTGAATACAAGCCTTAAAAGGGCCAGAGGAGCTGTAATAGCTGTGCTCTACCATTGAAAAACTGGATTTATCTGATACATTCCATTATGTTTCACAGCCCCAACAGAGTAGCCTTGAGTTTATTTGACTAAATCTAATCAGGACTGATGCTACTACCAGAAAAGTAGTAAAATTCAAGTATAAAATTTGAAACCATTCTTCCTTTTTTATGCTTTATACGGGTGCTCTCTGCATCACTGTAATGATACAGCAGAATTTTCCACGAAGCCAATCTGCTTATAGCATAAACTTCCCCAGAAATCCAAACCTGATAATGAAAAGCAGTGGCTCTGGGAAAAAATCAAGGCGTTAGAAAAGATGCCTGTAACAAAGGCATAACGGGAAAACGTTGTACTCATTCGGGCCAGAAAAAGACTTTCTGCCTTTTTCTACCCCATCCCTCGTGTGGGAGGCAGTCAATAACAAAATATGCTTGGTAAATAACTGGCAGTTCAAAGTCTAACAGCACCTCCCTCCCAGCAGCAGAGCACCTGACACACTCAAATGCCCACTAAAAATCGATTGCCCAAAAAACTGATAGGGATCCATTTAGTGTCTGGAATGGTTTTGCATCGATTTCTCCCCTTATCATCTTTTGTATGCCAGCATGTTAGCAAAACTGGAGACAGCACTGCATATCCAAAATTGCTGTTTCTTCTGTTCTCTAGAAAACCTGCTGATTTATTTATTTTTTAAAGCTGAACCAGACTAAATCCCAGGCCCTGCTAGGATAAGTCTGGGGTTTTATTAGTTTTTTGGGGGTTTTTTTTAAGACTGTATTAACATGGAAGAGCAACCCATACATATCAAAGTAGAATGTAGAGTAAGAATAGAGTAAGGAACCAGGGGAAAAAAAAAACCACCAAAAAAACCAACCACAGAACAATTTGGTGCTAAGGCTCCCCTTTAAGTCATGAGTGTAAGACAAGGTGATGTATTTAACCAAAAGAGAAAAACAAAAAGTATTCTAAACCATGAAATAAATAAATTGTTCAATGAAACACATTTTTTATGAAAACTTTCCCATTTCAAAAAGACACAAGAAAAAGCTGGCTCAACAGATCTGGCCTATCCACCTTACATTTGAAAAGAAAACATAAATGTTTAAAAGGAAGGAAGAGAAGCTATCAGGTTTAAACTACTATAACCTTAGGATGCAAAATTACTTTTTTCCTGTCACCTTAAAAGGCACTCCTGGCTGAAAAATGTGATAGGAATCATGACTGAAAAAGACATGTTGAGCAGTTAAGCAATCACAAATCACACTGAATTTTCATTTTAGTGGGATACCATGAAAATAGACATTAAACATCTACAGCTCCGGAGAGCTTACAACTAGATTTCATTTCAAATAATATCTGCAGCTAAAGAAAAAACAATGACAAATGCAATTTCACAGAAAAATGTATCTCAAAGTTTCTAAGTTTTAAGCAACTTCGTATCTCTCAACACCTAAGTCTTCTATGCTTGTTACAAATTAAGAAAGAAACCAAACAAAAACTTTTACGCCAAAAGTGACATTGGATTTTATGTCCACATAGTATTTGAGTTAGGAAGAAATTACATGCCATGTTCTTGACTGTAAGTAATTGTGAAGTTAATTGTGTATCTTAATTTGGAATTAACATAGCAGAGCTATCTGCAGCAGGGCTAGGGAGAATAAGGACAAAGGGAAGTGGAACCTGAAACCCTCCCTGCTGGGCTCCCTTCTGGGGAAGCTGTGTTTGCACACCGTGACCCCGAGTGCCCTCTGGCAGCCAGCTGTGCCCAGCTGCTGCTCTGTTCTGATCCCTGGCTCCTCCTGCAGAGCCTGGCATCCACCAGAAACCACCCAGAGCTTCATCCCCAGGAGCTCCTCACCAAGGCCCTGCAAACTAATTCAGCTGAGGAACAGAGCAGTACAGAAACCCACCCAAACCAGGGGCAATCCAAGCCACTACATTTCAGGATTTACAATTGTTTGGATTTAATGCAAGCTCAGAGGTGCAACGCAAAGTCATTTGGCATCTGTTGGCTCCAGCCTCTAAACATATTGCTTGATTTTCACTTCCCACCACCTCACCTAATGCACCAGATCACACTGCATGGCTTCCCTTGGTGTTAGAAATTCTCCCCTTATCAGTCACCTTAACAACGGGCAATACCTCCCTAAGCTTAGACGTGCCAGGGCAGTGAACCATATGAAAAACACCAACAAAAAAAGTCTCAGCTCACCCTTAACCCACCAGCCACAAAGCCCCAGTGCCCAGTGTCACCCCCTGCCCCAGCCCATACAACCATCTTGCCCTGGTGTTTGCATGGTCTGTTCCTCCGACCACCTCCCCCTGTGACTGACACTTGGCAATCTTTTCATACTTCCCACGGAATGTGGCTTAATCTTAGCAAAAAAATGGATTTTAAACTTCAGTACACAAAGTGTGTTCACACCACTTGAAATCCTATTGGAATTAGCACTGCTAGATACAGGGAAGATAAAAGCTGTAGAGCTGCAAAGCTGCCTGTCCAACCCACCCACTGTGGGCATAATCCCTAAACCACGGATAAAGAGCTGGCAGCTCCAAAATCCCTTTCCCATTCTCCCCTGGTTCTCAGAGCAGATCGAGGTGGTAACTCAGGCACACAGAGTGACAAGGAAACAGCAGCTTCTTACATCCAGAATGTCCCTTCTGCAAAAACACACGTGGGCCTGCCCCACGGGATGTCCTGCGTTTGGCAAACAATCACAAAGGAGTGAGGGGGAGGAGGGAATAGTGAAGGGAGATGGAACAAAATGGGGGAAAAATCCCCAAAAGAGAAAGGGACGATGGCAAAGGGCAACAGGGAAAGGAAGATGAGAAGGTTGCTGCAAGGCAAAAGGGGAAAACAGCACGAGAGTCTGAGGGAGTGGTGAGATAAGTGAAGCACATGAAGAGGCTGGGAGGAAGATCTCCCACCTGCAGCACAAAATACAAGGCTCCTGCTGGAAGACAGCTGGGAACACATGACCAGCAGAAACAAAAAACCAAGAACAATTCCACAAAATACCAAGAGAACTCAGTCACACCTTAGCGACCAGAAAGGCTTTCCAGCCCACAGACCCTTCTGTGATGACAACTGAGAAAGGTTTGTCACAGGCTGGGTAAGCAGGGTAGGCTTGAAAAGAGGTCACACACACCAAGTACAAAATGGATAACGTTAAATATTTATTGGCAGCAGAAACAAAGTTTGCCTAAGCTCCCAAAAACACTGAGCACTCCCAAATACCAGTCCAGTCCAGAGATGGGGAAAGCACCAATGGAGCCTCCTACAGCTTTTAGCTTCAAGGGCTCACAAGCTACTCCTTCAGCAAAATCAGTGCTTCAGCTCCCTGCTGACTGCTTGAACTGCTCGTCATGGTGACTCTGCAAGTAAGTCTGCCCCAGCTGCACCATGGATGTCTGCCTTGGGAAAGGAACAGCTCACACCATGTCCCCTCAGGGCTGGGGAGCAGGCAAACACAAGCCTGGCTCCCAGACAGGGCAGCATTTACATCCACGTGCTCCTGTTCAGAAGAGACAAATAAATGAAAGCTTTGCTCTCTTTCACTGAGAGACACCTCTTTATCTTCTTCAGCCCACAGACTTCAAGCTAAACACGACCAATAAAGAAATGAGGGGAAAGCAAAGGAGTGAGGCACTGCTTCTCCCTACCGGAGAGGGAAATGCAGAGGTTTGTACAGTGAAGTAAAAAAAAAAAAAAAAGTAAGAAAAGACTCTTTGTAAGTTGTATTCACTCACTCTTCATACTGCATTCCCTTCCACATTTACAGCAACCCAGAGTCACAAAGTGTACCCTCAAAGTGAACATTTCCTGGGCCCTAGGAAACAGAGATGAGCAGCTCCTCAGCCCCCACAGTGCAGCACTATTCCTGCTCCCACAGCACTCACAGGCACATCTCATTCTTGATGGGAGCTAGAACTGCATTTTTCATCACTGATAACTGTTTGGTTTGGTCTAGAAGAGGTCTTGTTGCTGGATCTTTTTCTTTTTTTTTATTACTTTTTTTTTGTTTTCCACCCCCAGAAGTAGTTTTGTCTCTGTCTCCAGGATAGCAGCTAGGGTTGCACTGCACTAGCACAGCACCAACCCTCCCAGCACAGGAAAATCCACAAGTCTGACATGGTGACATGGTTGTCACCACACAAGGCTTCATCTCTAAAGGAGAAGCAACGTGCTTGCAACCCGAAATTTATCATTATTTTAATTCACGAGAAAAGATTTCCTTCCACACGATTTTTCAAATCCTGTGATTTAAGCTTTCTTGCAGTTAATCCATTTTTCTAATTACATTGTTTCCCTCACTATAGATCAACAGGTGATTAATCAGGCTCTTCAGCAAAGCAGTGAGGTGTCTGGCCTTCTTACTTGCTGTATTTGTAATGAACTTCATCTCGTTCTTCAATGAAATTTAAGAAAAAATAAACCCACAAGCTATTTCAAGCTATCTGACTACAGGGAGCCCATCAGGAGCTCACCTATGGGCAAGGCTATCAACTTTATTCTCTGTCAGCTTCCTGGCAAGTCTTGCATCACACCACACACTCTTGGTGTCAACGAAGAAATATTTCAAAAGCCAGTTTTTCATAACAATCTGCATTTTCATGTGCTAATTTTGTAGCTCCCCTGCCACAAAATTCCCTGCAGCACAAGGGCTTCCCACAAAGCTGCAAAAGACCTCCTTTAGTCATGGAAAAAGCTGTCAACACTTACAAGATATGTAAGCACTTGCATTTCTTCTGTGTTAAATGGTGGCACTCAATGATCTTAGAAGCCTTTTCCAACCCGAATGATTCCATGATTGTAACCCTGCAAAGTGACTAAATACATAAAACCCCAGCAGGTGTAAACCCAGTCATCCTCTCACTCCCAGGCATCTGCCAGCATCTCCTTGCACACAAAACAGGGACACAGGTCCCCTTTAGAGAGCAGGCATCTTGGGAAGTCATTTCCCATCTTTAAAATAAAATCAAACAAATAAGGGCTTTTTCCTAACTGTCCTAAAAGTCCAAAAAATGAGACCTCCATCACCTTCCCATGTTGCTTTATTCCATTTTTATTTTAATAAACAGACAGCTTTTCCTAGGCTTTAACTATCTTTTATCCTGTTGCTGCTCCTCTAATACTTCACAAAGATTACTCCATTTTTTAAAATGTAAACCTACATATTAAAAATAAAAACCCTGACATCTCCTTTATTCTTTTCCTCCATCTAAATCTCTCCTCCTCCTCTTATTCATACCTCATGGAGTCACATTTCCTGTATCCCCAGTAATTCTCTTTTGGATTTTCTATAAATTGTTATTCTCCTTTTTCAAATGGGCACGCAGCCTATTCCATCACCCAGGACATGAAGGAAAATTCTGATCAGGTTTATGTCTGGTGAGAGCCCTGACACTTGCCAGTTCATTAAATCCAACCAAATTACAGATTTCACCACCTCTCACAGGAAGAGAAGTGAGGATATCATAAACTTTTCATGTTTTATGCAGCCCCAAAAAACAACATGGAAATAAGATATTGGTTCAGTGTTTACCCATAAGATGTACATGCAAATGTGGAATTCAAATCCTTTCTCCTCAATATTGAAGATATTTCAAATTGGTAAATATCAACCCTAGTAGAGACAAGTTCCTGTAAACTTCCCCAGCTTGAGCTGATATCCGAGTCTATGAGTAAGTCAAAAACACAACAGTTGGAGAGAAATCTCTTAATTCTCTTTTTAGGAAAAAAAAATTATAGTAAAATAGCTCTTTTGTTTTGGCAGACTGATTTCCTAACATACTAAAAGACTACTAACTACATACATTATTTATCACAGAAGAACTGAGGTTGGGAAAGGGCAGGGAGGGTTCTCCCCCAAAGAAGATAATAATGGATGTGCAAGGAACAAACACACTGAAAAAGTGAAATAGTCTGGGTTAGCCCTAACCTGCAGCTTCGTTTGTAAAAGCTGCTGTGTCTCAAAGCTCTGCTCTTCCCAGGGCTCTGCTCTGACATTTGGCTAACTGACTCACTGAATGTTCCCTTTAAACTTACACGGTGTCAATTAATAGATTATAGAAGCCATTGATTTGCCTTTAAAGTGCTTTATGATCTCTAGTCCTCAGAGAAGTGAGTGGGTACCTATGAAGTGACAGCTCATATCTTCATCAGCCTACAGCAAAGGCTTCCTCTGCAGTCACTGAGCCAAGGCTAAGCAGGACATGGAAAATATAACAGGAGTTTCAAATACCTGGGGTTTCATCAAAGAGCTTGGCTCACCTGGAAAACACCTGGCCACAGCCTGCTTAGAAAGGCCACAGATAGCACTGCTGAGGCTACGTGGAATGGAAAGGAATTGTTATTTCTTTTGGCTCAATATTTCAAATTCAAAAATCATGGAGGCTTAAGAATGCAGCACAGTCTGCTGTCTTGGGTGGCAGTGCCAGCTGTGCCCAGCAGTGTGGATTCTATCCCAGCTGCTGGAACTGGGGTGGGGTAACCCTCTGTTCATGGCCCAGCTGTTAAAAACCAGCTGGGGCAGTTTCTTTGTCTCTTCCAGGACCCATCCTCCCTCCAGGGACAGATCTTCTGCTCATGGGCCACTGAGTCCCACTGAGAAACTTCCATCATCCCACTGGGAGATGCTGCACCCACGGGAGGAGCCAAGCATCCCCACCTAGATAAAAACCTGAGATTTGGAACACCAAGGCAGCCTTTGCCACTGGATTCCCACAGGAACACCAGGCCCATCCATCACCACTGCACCTTCAGAGGGAAACTCCACCTTTCTCCAGGATCACTGCTCCACCAGAGCCACATCTGCCACTGCAGGAGAGCTGCAGCCACCACGGAATGGGACTGCCACCAACACCCTGACCCACAGGGGCCAGCTTGGATCCTGACTCTGGCAGTGAGGGTTTTTGGTTTTTTTTTTGTATTACTGCATTTTTACTTTAGTTCTCCTAACAAAGAACAGTTGTTGCTATCCCCCTATCTTTGCCTGAGAGCCCCTTAATTTCAAAATCATAATAATTGAGAGGGAGAGGGTTTCCATTCTCCATTCCAAGGGAGGCTCCTGTCTTCCTTAGCGGACGTCTGTGTTCAAACCAAGATATCTACAAATAAACTAAAACATCAGTAAAAGGAACAATTAGGGGACTATTTCAAAATTGGGCCCAGGTTCAAACCAAAGGCTCCCTCAGACACTCAGTATACTGAAGATACCCCAGCATGATCACACTGCTTCCCAGTCACTGCCTGACTGTGGCATGGCCAGATATCCTTGGTCTGGATCTTCACCATCCCACAGACACCCGTGTTACCTCCAAAACTAATAGCAGATACTCTATGACTACTCCATCTTATTCTACTTTCTTCTACAAAGAACAAAATCTTGGTGCCCTTTGCCAGACTACTTACCAGGAGAAAGAAATGGCTGAAAATGAGAAATGGCTATTTGGAAGTGGGAGCAATTTGAATGCTAAAAATGTAAAATAATTAAGTGGGTATTCTAAAGGATGCTCTTTATTGCTCTTCTTCACTCTACTAAGCACCTGTGCAATCTGCAGATTGGCCTCCATCCAACCTTAGAACTTCAGCCTCTTGAGCCAGACTTGGCAATGGCAAACTGAAATCACCAGTTTGCACCAAACCCAACCAAGACACAAAGCAATGAATCTCAATATCTAGTCACTAATTATGCTGCTTAAATCATTGCTCCAGTCCACAAGCCACAGTTTCTTCCATAACAATGAGCATTCCCTAATTGGAGACTCTTGATAAACTTAAAAAATAGCATGTCTATTAACAGGAAGACTAATATTTTCAAAAGCTTTGTTCTTTAACTGTGAGTTAGAAAACTCAGTGAAGCACCTAAAGAGAAGCTATAGAAGGGAAAACACCACTACACTTTAGCACACCAGCTGAAGGAACCTACTAGCCTGAGTGTTATTAAAATCACTAAATTATTTTTAAAAGTCTTGAAAGATACAGAAAGGGTGATTAGCCTTTCCTTCAAAATCCCATCTGCTTTGAATTCTTACAGCTTCAAAATAAGCTTAGAGTTCTAATTAATTTTAATGATCCATGCTGAGTTAGTTACCATCTAAACAAAACTATTTAATATCTTAGTGGGTTTGAATTTCATTGTTTCATCTTTACTAATTTATAAATGTTTTTCATAAAGAGAAGCTACAGTTCACCTTGGAGGAGGTACTTTCAAGAGTGATATATGGCTACACAGACCTGCAGTGTTTAGGTCTCCTGAGAGGGCTAGGCTGAATCCAAATTAATATACAGAATTTAAACTCTTGGTGCTCTCTTTTGGAGGACTGAGTGCAGATCTCAAAGTCAGAGCAGGGGGAGCACAGTTAAAGGAACCAATCCACATGTAAGTGAACTGGAGGCAAGGGAGGAGGAAATCACTATTTAGCCAATTTGTACATATGTCTCAGTTAATTTAATCATATATCATTAAGGAAAGCTTGTAAGTAACAAGTTATGTAAGGGGTTTTGTTTTAAGACAGACTGTATTCAACAGATCATTCTTCTATGGCTACAGAGGGATACCAGAAAAAAAAAAAATTCTGACTTCAAATTCTATATTAATTCTTCCATTTAACTCAATGGGACCAAGGTTACTCTCTGGAGTATGCCTGGGAAAACAAGGAAGTAGCCCAGGAACTTTAAAGAGTTCCAGTTATACCTCTGACTTTAAATAATATATATACTGCTAAACCAAATAGCTTCTCCCCTGCTCAAGCTAATATTCTGACTATTACTATAAGCAGAATATCAGCAGCATTATCACTAACAAACCACTGTCTCATTGGCCTGGAAAACATCAAATTTTGACCTTAACTTCCCCTCCCAAAACAGTTCTTTAGAGACTGTCAAGCCTCTGTTGAGAAAAGGTATAAAAGGAGTTCACAAATCAACATTTTATTTTCCCCTGCCTTATATCGCTCCCTTGCTACTTCTCAATACCCTCTATTGCATCTGCACTAAAAAAAAACATCACAGTGCATAACTCAATTCCATGAGCTGAAATCTATTGCAAAATACTATCAAACAATGCCTTTCCCCCCTGACTCCCTTTCAACTCGGGGTTAACTCTGAAACATCTGTCATATTCCTCTTTGTGCTTTATGTTAAAATCTTGTTTCTCATGAAGTCTTACAAGTTTGCAGCAATGACAACTGGCACTTAATAATTAGCTTCCCAATTTCCACAAAAGCACTCTGATTTCAGAGAATGTGACCTCTGGGTAGTTTGCACACAGACCCTTTACCCTCACTGATGTTTGCTGGAAAAGAAAATGGCTCATTACAACACAAATTACAAAGCAAATTTAGCTATTAAACCAAGCTATTGTAACTAACTTATACAAAAGTTAGTTAAAGAAAAAAATCCCAAACAACCCCCAAAATATTCTACTCTTGAGTCTTTATGTTTTATTGCTTTGGATGCACTACAATGAAGCCTTAGGTATTACAAGTCCATCGTGTTTATTCTTGCTCTAAAATCTAAATGGTTGCAAGCATTACCAGAAGTTAAGGTCCTCCCCTCTTCCCCCAGCTGAAATTCTTCAGCTTTCAGAAATATTTCTTCTCCCAAAATGACCTTTACTGTTTGGTCCATCCATACCAAAAAATGGTGACAATTCCTTCACTCAAAAATGAACCAGAAGCCCTAACACAATTAGATAACAGTTAGATATTTCTCATTCCAGCACATTTACTTGTTTGCTGCAAAGGGAGTAATCATCTACATACTAAATTAAGAACATCAGGATACTGAGAGATTCCTCTGCTTTCAAAATATTCTATATTAATAATACATTAATCTCTTAATAATATATTAATGACCCTCCTCCTCCCTCTCCTGGAAGCTTCAGTCACTAAAGACAACAACAGGAATGTGGCAGGAGTCAGCAATGTGTTTTCCATAATTTCAGTGGAACAGTATAAATGTGGGTGATCTCTTATTCATAAGAGTTATTCTTCAGCACATTACAGGGGAAAAGAGATTTGTTACAATTTGTTTGTTATCTGAACAACATCTTCTCAGCTACACAGATGGGATTTATCCTACCCCAAATCAGCGAAAACACTCAACATTTGTAGACAGCTGATTTAAGCTGTTGGTAGAAGAAAAATAGATTATTTCTCTGCAACTCATTTGATAAGACCATCATTATTCATCTTCTCCTTTGCAGGTGCAAAGCTTCATGGACTTGATGAGAAAGTTTCTCTACTTGACACTCAAGCATCAGAGACTACAGAATAAGTCCATGAGGGGCCTCCATTTTCTATTTTTCCCAGAGAACTATGAAGTAGCTCTGAAAACAGATTGAGAACCAACAAATAAAAATTCGAAAACAACTTCATGCTGCACTCAATGAACTTGAAACAAAAAATCTGTGCCAATTCCAGAATTGAATGGTTTGTGTATCACTGTCCCAGTTCCTTATGTGGCCCTTTTTAGTAGACAGTTCTATGTTATTTTTTAGGTGGATTTTTTCCCCCCCTATTTAATTTTTCCAGAGGCTTCTCAAGCTAGAACCTCAATCAATTGACTATTATTTCTCTGCTGACTTGTGCTGCTCAATTATGACATTTCATTTCAACCTTCCTCTCCCAACACCTTGCATTAATCCACCCAAATAACCACTGGCGACGTTTTTGAGATGATTGATTTTTCACATCTGAAAGACATTTGTTCTGGTATGCTAACAGTAATAAATGAGAGAGGGGCCTTCAAGAGTAGAGAACCAAACTGAATGCCAAGATAAATGTTATGTTTCAAAGTGTAATTTCAGATAAACACCGTGCTTTTTCGGAGAAAACTTCTTATTTTCTGCCACTATGTATGCGCCTGTTGGTCATCAAGGATTTGAATATGATATTATCAGCATAATTAGAAACACAAATTGATCTATTGGTCATATCAATAGCAGCTCTAGCAGCAGGATCAAATACCCAAATTGGCCCCTGCTCATCAGAGAAAAGTCAAGAAAACAAACTAACATTTCAAGGACTCCATGGGGAATACATGACAAATTAAGTCTCCAAAATAATTGCAACATCCCAAAGGGAAAATGTACTCCTCTTGCAAATTACTCCTGGACTTTTACATACGTTTTAAAATGCATTTTAGAAGAGAGATACTATCATAATTTATACAAGATAATGTTTCCAGGATCTAAGGGTTCGTGGTTTGAAGACTTGAAATAAATCCCCAGCCCAGGACATACTTGAAAGTAAGGTCAGGACTTTTTACTCTGGAAGGTCATTCACCTCCCCAGGAATAATGTGCCTAATGGGTTCTTCTTCAGGGTTTTTTTTTAAATCATAGTCCTTGTATTTATAATTCTTTATATTTGTNTTATAATTTTTTATATTTGTATTTATACTGATAATTAATAATTCCAAGAACATAAAGTATGGGGTTCAGAAACACACATACCTATGGGGACATGAAATATGGGGTCCAGGAACAATTCCCACAGCTGGGTACAGAGCTGCACAAGCAGTTCCTGCAGACTAATTGTGCAGAATATATGTATAAAGAGATATATTTATATATATTATNATCATATAGGCAATTATTGTTTCTTATATAAAATTTTGCAGAAAATAGCTGCTGGTCAGGAAGGGAAGACAAAGCATAGAAAACACTGAAAGAATGGGTACAATTCCTAGAAATTACTCCTACTTCAGAGTGTGGCAGAGCCACACAGGATGATGATGATGATGAGCCCTCCCTCTTCCCAGCCCTCCAGTGAACTGTGGCATAGATCTGATGCTTAATATTTACCTGTGGGAATTGCATAAGTTTTTCAAAAGAGAATCATTAATTTCTCTGCAAGACAAGGCAAGCACCATTGTCACTACTTTAAAATAAATCCAGAATGGAGAAACCTGAAATAAAACTGTTTTAAAACTGAAATAAAACCTACGGTTTTGTTTTGAAAACAATCCAGTAGGTTTAATATCTATACACACACAAGAAACTACAAACTGTTTTCTCTTAGTAAAGCTACAAAATCTGTTGTCTGAACCCAATCAGAAATAGAAAATATGAACAAATTTTCAGTCAATCACTTCCCTAGTTTTATACTACCTTTTACTTCAACATAGAGTAGGAAAAAAAAAAATCATTTGGCAATGCCAGAGGCACCTTTGAATCCTAAAAGAGTTAGATCTGAAAACATTTTTTTCTACAAATCAAGAAAGAGAACCTAAAAGAAATCCTCTGTAAACCCCACTGGCAAAATACTGAAAGCAAGGAGTAGGCTGAAGTCCATTAGCTGGTAGTGGAAATGCACCAGAAGAAAAAAGGTTGCAGTAGCTCTTGTACGTCCTGCTATTAAGAGACTTTAAACATGTGTTGTGGTGCCACTATAAAGTGCAGTGAGACTGAATTTTTTGGAAGCCATAAAAACCGAGTAGGTAAAGAAAGGAAAACATCATCACATCTGTCAAGCTTTTTAATACAAAGAGATCCGATGACTGCCAGGGGGAAGAAAAAGCAATATAAGTAACTAAGAAAGCCATACCAATTTTTCCATGCGCTCTATGGCTGTTATGTTCATCTCTCTCCCCATTCCCTTTAATGGCTTTGTGTTTTCAAAGAAAACACTTGCCACAGAAGGATCAACTATGAACACAATACTCACCCCTAACAGCAGTTTTATGAATAGATTGTTGAGGAATATTGACTCTATAGATGTGTTTTGTGAAGGCCTGAGAAGCTCCTGCATAGCTTGAGTACAGCAACAAAATCTTTAAAGAAATCAGAATTGATATCAACACACCCCAGGATGCAAATTCAGCACCACAGCAATCAATTAGGATTTTGTATTGTTTTTAGAAAGGACAACTTACAGAATGTCCACACACTCAGACCACAGCACTGCCAGCAAAGCAAATAAAAACCCTACTAACCCCAAGCAGTTTAAGGGGGAATTTAGGAAAGCCTCCCGTTGAACCACAGGTCATTTTCCCAAAATGGAAGAGGTAGACATTACAACCTGAATGAGAATAAATTTCAGAATGCATTTTTAAATAAAAAAACAAAAACAAAACCAAAACTCCACAGGCCCAAACACAAACTGCTATAAAATTCACAGTAAATATTTGCATTTTCTGACATCTACTTCCATTCCACCCTTTAAAATTCTGAAGCTAAACTTCAGAGGACTTCCAATGCTCTCAGCACAGAAGTATTTCCTAACTGCTCTTGAGCTGCAGCTATCCATTCTTACAGCTTATATTGTCTTAAAAACCCTACAGACCTGTTAAATTTACATTATAAAGTCATCCAAGCAAATATTGTGCGTAAGGCTGAAAAAGTCAAGCATGTCGACTCCAGCACTGTTCCATCTGCTATTCATAGCTCAAAGCAAGGTTCTTGAATTTCTTTTATGAGGGCCTCATTTCATTCACTCAGGCACATTTGGAAAAACAGCATCCATGCAAGAACAGGCCGGTCACATATTTAAATTGCCTTTTTTTTCTTTTTTTTTTTAAAGTTAAAGGCTGCTTCCACACACAGGCATCACTTCATTTAAGCAGATTGAAGTATTTGAGAGCAGCAGGACTGGATCTGATTGGCACGGCAGAAATTTTGTTTATGCTTTTTTTATTTTTTTTGGTCTTTAAGCACACAGACCATCAGCAGCCAAGCACCGCCTGATGGAGACAGCAGAGGAGCACTGAGAGCTGAGATTCTGTGATTGTGTTTCACAGCTCTCAGGCACAAGTGCATCAGTTATCCTCCACCTCAACTTGGACTCTTTTAACCAAGAACAAATAACACTTAGACACTTCCCAACTCTTCTTCAAGACTGGTTTTCCTCATTTTTTTTTTCTAGACGCCACGTGCCCAGGGTCATAAAATTGAGACAAAAGAGCCAGAACTTGTAACAGTGCAAACTGCTGCACTGCTGCTGAGCTTATAAACTTCCTAATACTACTATAAATACTGCTTTGTTTGTCATGATGTGTATTCCTACCACACAGCACAGTCAGCCTGGAGGGGAAGAAAAAGTATCAGCAGTGAACATCATCTATTTTGTTTGTGAAAGAGTTTTTTGCAGCCTCCGAGGCCGTAGACGTGGCTTAATTCCCATCAGCATTAGTGCAGCTTAATGCAGAATTTATAGAGAAAAATGAAGGTTTTTGTATTAGCCTGAGTAAATGGGCTGCTCTGTCTTTTCGTGCCTCTTAATGAAAAATAGCACTTCCTTCTAAGCACGCTTTGTAGTTAGACAAGTCTTTGTTGCTGCAGAGAAATGTAAATTTATGGGAATAACAAAACAAATTGATTAGTGACATGGAAACCACTTAATTCTTCCTTCCCAGATGGGAGACTTTTAAGCAACCATTTAGCCTATTTGTAAGGAAAATGCGAGGCTTCAGCTGAGGTGCTGAAAATTCCAAATTATCATCTTTAACTTTTACCTGCCTGCAAAACTCCAGCCTTCCTACAGCCATACGTGGGGTGAGGCACACAGCTCTACTGAGTCAAAGGGTTAAAAGATTGAAGGAGTAGAAATGTAGCCAGCAAAATGTAAGGAACATGTCATGCAGCAGTGCCTAGCGAGATAGATAGCAAGATCAAAGAAGAAACTAAGAGTTTAATCATTAATATATAGGTATAGAGCAAGACCATCACGTATCTGACACTTAGCATTGTGAGAAATCTGAAAACCAAGACTTTGGATGCTTGAGGCCAAGGAGAGAGCCTGGGCTATAACCAAGGGGTCGTGAAGACCTGGCAGAAGGACACAGTGGTGAGGAAGAGTCTTTGCTTCCTCCCACACAACCACTGACTCCAATCAAAAGCATCACAGCCTCAATTCAAGAGAGAACTGAGCAACTGCAACAAACATCCAACTAATTTACACGCAGCACGGGGACAGGTGATGAATATGTACAGGTGTGTCAGGTAACTTTATGAATATGTGCAATTTTGGGGAATAAATAGAGAATCAAGGCTTTGTGAATTCAGCATGTTTTTAGGATGCCAGTCCTCTGTGCTCCAGCGCTGAATAAACACACAAATCTTTCAACATCAAATTAGTTGAAAGGTTTTTTTGTCCGTCACACATCTTGAGTACTTCACTACTAGGAGGGCCAACACTCTAATTTAAAACAGCTCCTAATTGGTGTCTTACATTATCCAATCAACTCAAGGCAGACAAAACTATTTTTCTGAGTATAGTCTATGCAAGTCCAAATACCTCAGAGTCCAAAAAGCAGAGTGCATGAAACTACACTTCCCTTACCTGTGCAATCACACAGCTGTGCACAATGACTTCATCTGTATTTTTACACACAAAATCACACACTGGACACACAGCCCAAATGCCACACCCACATAACTCTGAGCAGTCCCAGAGCAAACAACCTGCACTGATCAGAAAGGCTTAATTCACATTCAGGTGCAAACACTTTTTCCAGCACATCCAAATGGGATGAACAAGTATCAGCCACTTTGCTTCCCCAATTCTGCAATTTCCTATAAGCAAACAGAGCAGACTGAATCCACAGGCATTTTAGAGCAGAATGTGGAATTACAATTTATAGATAATTCCACAAAATGCCAATATAAAACTATCCCTTCCTGCCCAAACTGCCATACATTTATCATTCCCCTACAAAAAAGCTCAGTATTTTAAACCAGAAATACAATAGCAAAATATTGAATTGACACTTATGATAAAATGCATTTGATTAAGAGTTAATAAAGTAGTCTGTATAATACCAGTGAATAATGCATCATAAGATAAAGGTAGACATAAAGCAAATAAGGGTGTCAAATCTAATTCTAATGTGCATTTTTCAGCCATATTACTTATTTTATTACTGGATTTTGAAACACACACTGAAATTCAATAAGTTGTTGTGGTTTTTTTTAAGCAAATAACAATCAATTCCTTTAAGAAATTTACCTGATTTAGTCATGTCGCTAAGTTAAAATCAATGTAAAAATTTCCAGAATACTTATGTTCCTTGTGTAAATTCATACTCTGAACAGCGTGGCTCAGAAACAGAACATTTAAGGAAAACTTTCAGAAATAAAGGTAGAGTGGTTTTGAGGTTTTTTTTCTGTCCTGTGCATTGGCAAAAACTGAAATACAAGACGGGATATTTATAATATACAACTAATCAGTTGCATATTATAAATAAACGACATATTATATAACGTGTATCTATTATACATAAACTAAATTTTTTAGCTGGCATAAGTTTCTCAAAATTGTCTTCTTAATATTCAACATGAGCCTTCCCAAAATGACAAGTCATAAACTATTTGTCTTGATAAATGACATTGCACATAGTGGATGTCAGAGCACACATGCAAACACATAAATGTATCTTTTTCCATATTGGTAGCAGGCTGCCCTTAACTGAACCACAGCACTCAAGCCAAAAAATACCTTCCCCTTAATTAAAATTTAAAGATACTTGCAAAGGGAAATATTCATATTCAAAGTCAATCACATATGGGCTGGAAAATATATTTTACATTCAAGTTGGAAGATTCAGAGGTGAGGTGCCCAGAGCATCTCAAATTTCACCAAACGTCCTAAACAATACCCAACTAAAATTTTCACTAGAACTTTAACAGAAAGTTAATAATAGCATGTAGAAAAAAAAAAAATTAGAAGATTACTGACACAACAGATTTCTCCCACAAGCCAGGGAGGCTCAGAAACCCCTGCCAGGGCAGCAAAGCAGCTCTGTAGTGCACAGGAGCTGAAAATGGATCTGGCTGGCCCAAACACTGCCCTACTGCTTCCGTGGGCTTCCAAACTCTGCAGGAATAAATCTCACACAAGGAAGAATCCCCATGTCATGCATCAGCCACATTTCACCTTTAGGGCCTCAAGGTCTGGGGATGGGGGCCAAGATAAAAATGCCAAGGAGGGAACTTTGCCCTGGGATCAGGTATCAGAGAAGATCAAACCACAGCACTGACACTCTCAGGCACTAACACTGCTAACAAGGCTTCAGCTGCACCCTGTGAGGGGTAGAGATGAGCCAAGGCACAGACTCACGTTTAAAAACCTGAAAAGGGCCCCAGTTTATTCTTCTTCACAGCTCTGCCACCCTGACTGTGCCCACAGGCTCTTACCTGGCTCAGCTGTGGCTGCAGGCTCCAGCAGCAGCTCCAGCCCCATCACACCCAGAGGGACCCCACAGCTGAGCTTGGACAGCAGCAACTCTCCTCCCTGGCTCCTTCTTCTTTGGGTCTCTCTGGATCATTCCTTCTCCCTCAGGGCTCCTCTGCCTCCTCCATGTCCTCTCTCCAGATCCTCTTCCTCAAAGAACCTTCCACCCCCCCAACCCATCCCTTTTATCCAACCTGGCTTAATTATCCACAGCTGTGACCCATTAAGGGTAAGGCCGTTCCCCTGCTTTGGTAATTGGTGCAGCTGTGATTTCTCAGGGGAAAAGTCACAGCTGTGATCCCTCCTTCCACACCTACAGGTGGGCAGTGTGGAATGATCCCAGGTGGAAAAGTTCACACCTTTCCCAAGCTTTGCTGGAGGCTTCCAGCTCAACACGGGACCAAGTTATCCCTTCTTCTACACCTAAAGCTTCCCAATGTTTTCACTCTGGAGAGGCTTCCCTCAGTTTTCTAGTGCAGCAGGCTCCCTCCCTTCTTGCTTTCCATCACTGAAACTCCATCCCTGCCTTTCATCTTCCTTCTCATTCGGAAAGTTAAATTTTTACTCTCCCTCTCCCACACATGCAGAAACTGAAAATGACCACTGGGGGTGTATTAAAGCTCTTGCTTTCAACTCATGTTTGTCTTCCTTACTCCAGAGAAACTGGCACCATACAGATTATTACCCTCCTGCAGCCACATTCAACAAACAGAAGGCACAAACAGCAGTTTAGGCTTCAAAAACACCACAAAGTTCCAGGATAAGCCACAAGGCCAATCTATACTGCCCTAAACTCAATGACTCTTTTCACTTATTTTAAAACTTTCATAATTGCATTTGATATCATGGTAGAAGAAGTCCTGATGCACAGCACATCATTTTAGAAACCTTGCTCAATAATAATCTGAAGAGCTTTGGAAGTACAACATATCAAATGCTCAGGTTTTGTTCAATAAGTTATGTTGTCTCACGAAGCGTTAACTTCCTTTTTCTGTGACTAAATCCCAGAATATCAAAGGCAGACAACTGGAAAAAAAACCTACCCATGTCTCCACTCTGTTTGGTTGTTATTTTAAGGCTTCTCTAACACAATGTGTTTCTCAGTCTTTCCTGGGAAAAGGAAACCCTGCCCCTTACCTAGAATGGTACTGAAGAAGAGAACATTGGAAAACAATTTTGCTGGCAAACTGAGGATGGGCCTCTTGACCTAAAGGAGCACAGGGCACTTCATCCCTGAGCCCTCTGCATGCCACACATTTCCAGCTGGCATTTAATTCCAAGTACACCTCTAGAGAAAGCCCCAATACAAGTCTTTCCCCACACTGTGTTGAAATGGAGCCTTTTAGTGATGAGCAAAGATCTTTCACTTTAATAACAAAAGAAATTTCTACTGCTTCTCTCTAATCTACATGATGGAGGGGTAAGAACAGCCCAAAGTATTATTTATAGGCTTTTAGTCCCATAAAACTCTGAAGGAGCAACAAAAGCATCATTGTTTGAAATAATTAGCCCTGAAACAAGTATAGGGAAGCTTTGCTTCTGACTGTTTGGAAGGAGTGGAGCACAACACACAACTGCAGCCATGAGTCACTGAGCCACATCCTGGCAAGTCCTGCTGAAGTGGATACTGCCTGATTTTAACGCAAATTTAAATTTATTGGCTGAAAAGCAGATCAAAACCCACCCTGTTTTTCAGCAATCTCCTGTATAAGAGAGACTCAGGAGAAAGGAGAGGATATCAAAGCACTGAGGAGCTGCTTATGTAAGCTCATCTTAACTCATCACAGAATGGTTTGGGCTGGAAAGGACCTTAAAGCCCATTTAGCTCCAGCTGCTCTGCCACAAGGCAGGGACACCTTCCACTGTACCATGAACCCTCCTTCCACTGTTTATTTCCCTCAAGGAGCTGAGCAAGTGTTGAAGCACAGGAATGTGTTACACTTGGACCATGCAGCCCAGCCTCTAAAGCAGTCAGCACAGCCTGCACAAGCAGCTTTCTTCCATCACCCCACGAGAGCAGGAGGGAGCCTGAGGCTTCTCCTCCATTCCTGTGCACAGCCCCGGGTACTGCTTCACTCTCCAAGGCAAAAAAAAATTACAGCAGATTCAGAGATTGCAGATTGTAGTGCCTGCAGCTTGAAATGGTTTTCAGTGCATTTTCTCATTTCTACCACGAGAAGTAACTGCTAATGCACATTTCAAGTAGCTCTCTTGGCAAAAGCAAGAAAGGAGAATCACCAGAGGGTCAGAGAAATTGGGAGCTGGAAGACATTGTGTAGTCTCAATCTTTCTATGGAAATACATTTCCATTAGAACTTCTACAGAAATAAATTTGCATATCTACAAGGCTGCTTTCGATCAACAGATAAGTAGATATGAATTCTCTTCTATAAAGGAAACTTCATTAAAAATTATTTCAAGTCTATGACTTAGAAAAAGGGTTTTGGACATCCAAAGAGAACCATCTTTGCTTCAAGTGGAACCAATTGCTTCTTGAGGTCTTCCCACAAGACACAGAAAATTAATGACTACTTTTAAAGTGAAACCTTTTAATGTGAAAGAGTATGAAAGAGCTACACTCTATCCTTTTTTTTTTTTTTTTAAATGCAGATGATTTCTACACTTCCTCCTATTAACTCATGATTCCTACAACTCTCACGAAGTCTTTTTTTCCTTTGGAATAGGCAGTTTAGCTGTGAGTGAGCACACCCCAAATCCACGCATGCATTTCCTAGCTCCATGCTCACTTGGGCATCTTCATTATATTGATGGACACTGTGGCCAGCAAAACATAACTTCAAAAACATCATTGATTCTAGAGGCTTTATACACTCTCTCCCCTGATGATGGGCAGCCCACGACAGCTTTCATGCCACAGCAACCAGCTGAGAGTTCACTGGGCATTTCCACACCTCATATCCTTGTTGGCTTTGTCCTCACAGCAGCTGCAGTGCAGTTCTGCAGCTCAAAGTCACTTCCTAATAAATTTTACTCTATGTTTACAAAAAATTCTCAAGGGAGATCATGTTTTGTTCCCAAGCCTGTCTTCAGACACTTTATTTGGAGTCTCAAAGGCTGCACTTTTTATGTTCTCTGTGTTTTAAGTTAGGTGTAGCTCTCGATATTAAATGGTCTGAACACAGCATATTGCTTGCTGTACAAGGTGTATGCTAACCCATTGGTAATTCCTTCAATCTAGGAATTTTACTCCCAAAAGCAAATTTGGCCTTCCCATTCAAGATGACAAATACCCATCGGCACTCACCTGTCTCACTCACCTTGGAAAGACAATAAAGAAAAGTTATCAGAGCAGAAACATACATGCATTTTTAACTCTAGAAAAAAGAGACTCCATGAGTTGGTTCACTGACAACAAAAGCACTTTCCAACTGTCCAACTAATTTGCTTAGCAGAAACCTAAGAGAAAACTGCATGGTATTTTCCCTCCAATCTTCCATATAAATATGAAAAAGATAATCTTGGCAGTTCTAGCCTAAGCCACTTTCATAAAATAAAGGAGTAATTTTTTACATAAAGGTCAATAACCTCTTTAAGCAAAAAAAATCAGTACCATTCCACAAGCTTGTGCTGCAGAGCTGCTTCAGCTCCCAGCAGTTAAAATGGAGCTGGACCTGGCAGGGGGTGTGGAGACCCCCAGGTTCTTCCTCTCCTTGAAGGGCAGTAAAGCTGGCCATCGATTTAAAACCTTGTAGTACAAATTACAGCGAATATTTCAAACCCTCGCTAAGACCATCAGATAAACAGAATATTTAATTACTCCCACTCCTAACACAATTTCTTCCGAGTTGTCAGGAACAACCAGCAAACGACAAGTTCTACATCATTAGTCTGTCTCGTGATTGTTTTCAAAACAACCAAATTGTGATCACCAGAGGCCTAAAATACCGCTGGTCTTATTGATCATTGCTGTGCAAAGACATTTTTCTTTGCTGTGCTCTCCTCCCAGCTTTGCACACGCAGATAATTAAGCAGCAAGATAGGGCAGTGCTAATGATGCACATGCCCAGCTGGGCAGAAAAGCTCCTGGGTGGAGCCCAGCACCTTTGGTACCTACAAGTGAGAACTCTCTGACTGCAGCAGCTCGTTCTGAATCAAAATGGCACAAACTCGTGCCATAAAGGAAAAAAAAAACCCAAACAGATTAAATGACCTCAATTGGAAACAGCATCTTACACCTCCAAAGTATTTTATGAGCTTTATGAGTGTTTTTATGAGATTAATCTTTCAGGTTCTCAATTAGATTTTTCAAATTTTATATTTTTTCAAACAAACCTTGTTCAAACTATTAATGACTGGGCTTGAACAGCCTGAGAACTTGTAGTTTAGCTTCATGAAATGCAACTTCTGGCTAGGCACAGCCATGTTCTTACTCCTTTGTCTGGGAGTTTAAAAAAAATGTTGCTTAACTTCACAGAAATGTCATGGGGCTGCTCCTTATGCACAACAAACAAAAGAATTACAGTGCAGTAAACCACGAAAAAAAACAAGAAGGCCCAAGATGAAAGAATGGCTTTTTGTGTGAAGCATTTTGGTGGTTTGTTTGGGTTTTTTCTGATGACCTGGGGCTACGTTCATCCAAGTTATCCTCTATTTTCCATTGCAAATCCAAGTGGGAAGGGCTCAGTGCTGCTACAGCCCGCAGGGTGGAACTGGAGATTCCACCTCAGCAGTGCTCCCAAGGGCAGGAGTGGCACCAGGATCACCACAGTGCTCCTTCTGAAGGTCAAACCCCTGCTTTTCTCCAAAATCACAAAGATGGTCAGAAGGAACCCCAGCAAGATGACCAAGAAGGGTTCTGGCTTCAAACGTGGCATTATACAAAACACTGATAGGTTTTGTGCATTGTGTGGACTGCAGAGAAAAAAAAAAAAAAAAAAAAAAAAAAAAAAAAAAAAAGAAAAAAAATAAGCTTTTCCCCTCATCTTTGCAAATACAGATCCAAACCAGATGGGAAATCTCCCCTTCCTTCAATTCCATTCACCCTGGATCAGGGAACCTCAACAGTCCACAGCTCTGCTATGGGGGCTGTGCCTATTGCACACATGAAAAAACTGCCTGACCTCTGCATCTAGGCATTTTAACTAGCAGTTAATCTAAAATGTATTTCTGTTGGCAGTACTAATTCTCCCTAGAATCTGTGTGCATAAGCTATTAGAAGTTTAGATAATTTACCAAAAATATTCTCCTGTGCATTTAACTAGCAAATAATGTGGCTGAACAGGGAATAAATGTGATTAAATGTAAAACTGGAAAAAAACCCCTAGCTACTTAGCAGACCTGATCTGTAATTTTATAGCCTCCACAACTAAACAGATTTCAGTGCAACATCAACTCCATTTTATTTAAATTTCATACCAGCTTTAATAAGTTATGAGCATAATTGTATGCACAAATGTTCTTCAGTATGGCACCACCAGAAAAAATTCTGCCTCTTTCAGATTGCTGTAAACATCATTAAATTGCAGCTTCCTATAATGTTTTATAAAGTAATATGCAAACTTCACTCACGGTACTCAAAGTTTCATGTGATGTATAAAACAGTAAAAGGATTTGTCTTTACCTATTAAGGATAGCAACTTGTTAGTATGTCATGATACAGCATTAAAAATTAAACAAATGTATACTTGGCAAGTCTTGCTCATCTAAAAAACAAACTCATAAACAAAAAATATATGGAAAATCCGAGTGTTTCAGAACAAATCCTTCAACAGAAATATTATTTGCAGTATTTCAACTTACGACAAAGACATGACACTTCCCACCTAATGCTTTTCTCTGAACGTGGCAGAATGCTTTTCTCTAAACCAGAGAAAGTCACTGATAGCTGGAAAGCTGACAAATCCAGGAGAAACTCACAACAAAGCATTGGGCAACCACTGCAAGGTAAATGTGTGCAAGATCTCTTACACACTTCCACGTGCTTTTGTCCCTGATCATCAAACCCAAATCAGAACACAGAGTATCCTGTGCTACATGGTCACATGCCAGTGTGATCATGCCTGTTGTGCAAAGGATGACCAAAATAATTCCAGTGTTTGCACACATATTCTGCAACAGGAAAAGGGCAAGAGCCTCCTCCATTTAAATCAGAGGCAACAGGGAAAGATCCCAGCTCAGTGGTAGATGTGAAAGGAGTACATGCAAGGCATAAAATACTTATTAGAGAAATCTCTAATACTTTAATATTCTCCAGGAATGTCTGCAAAAGGATTATACCCTGTTTAGGAGAGGGCACAAAGGATGGAGCATATTCTCTGCCTTATTTTTAGCTATTTTCTTCCTTGGCTCAATACCATCTCCATACGAAAGGGCTGGAAAATACACAGCTAAGGCAATGGAAATCCCATAGTTGAGGTGGTCAGTAATGTGCTGCACACCTCCCCAGACATTCCTGGTGGTGTTTTTCTCAAGTAGAAATAACTATATGGACACTGCTCATCTTTTCTAAACATGCATAAACATTTATGCTTCAAGGTCCTGCAACACTGTTCTTAAAAATAACAAACCAACAGCAGTGAAGTAAAAGGATGAAGAAATGGGAAGCAATGCCTTGATGGAAAAAAAACAAAACAAGATCATCCATTAAAAGGCAGACCTCCATGTGAAGGAACAAAAAAATAAAATGCTGAGAAGGAAAAGTGGAAAATGAGTCAGTAAAGAAGGAAACAGAATTCTCCTGGGTAACAGAACACCAGCTAAAGGATTGCTTTGTACAACATTGGTGTTAGCCCCCACAATATGTATATTGGAACTAGTTTAAAACAACAAAAACTTACAGAAAAGCCAAGAAAAACCCTCAAATGAGAATTCCACCTTGAGCTACATCTCTAAGTGAGAAACAACCCACAAGGATGGATAACATCAGTGACAAAAAGTTACACAGCAATTTTTGCACCATTCCGTTTAAAATATTTACAGTATTTTCCAAAGCCTTAAATGAAGTTTCAGTATTTTACACCTGGAACAGGATCTTTAAGGCACCAAAACGTGGTCTACCTTTCCTCAGTTGTTTTCCAATGTTTCCAGAAGGAGGCTGTCAGAGAGCTTTGACTCCAGCCCACGTGCAGAGAAGTCAAGAGCCAGACCAGATCGCATTGATCCTGACTGGCAGAGTGGTAATCATATGCTGTACACTTCAATTATTCTGCCTGCCCAGAAAAGCACAACTAGGGGGAAAAAGAAGGAAGAAGCAGCAAAGAGAAGGGGTAAAATTCATTTGTTTTCTGTCAATAAGTCTGTGAACCCAGCAGCCTTGTTAGCGTCTCTTTAAAAGTGCAGCAGAGCTGATACCACCTGTTTTTAATTTTCATTCCCTATGCAAGTGACTGAAATAAGTTCTTTTTAAACAAAAAATATAAAAGACGTCATTGCAAATAAAAGTTATTAACTCTATTTTCATTTTCCTATGATAAAAAGCACAAAGAAATGAGAAACAAAACGCTTGAGACATGAAAAAATAAAAACCAACAACTTGAAGCTCCTTACTTCAAGGTTAATGTGAATGAAATTTACTCAAGTTGAACGCCACACCAATTACAAAGGCAAAAAAAAAAAAAGCCAAACCCACTAAGCTCTGATTTCTAACAAAAGAAGTAGACACACTGTTTCCAGAATGCTCATTACACACAGATTGAGGTTGCTCCAGGGACTGATTAAAACTGGAGATATTCTATCAATACCATTAAGCTCACTAAGATGCAGTTCTCCCCTCAATGCATTTACACCATCAAAAATGAGGACACAGCTACAGATGTTGTAAAATATCACATAATGGTTGCTCTTTGGTCTAAAAATTGTAAGGTAAACCATTTTAAGCATCAACTACAGCAGACACAAAATGATCCCACGTAGATCAAAACCAGCAAGACACAGAAGAAGGTCCTTGGCAAGTCCCTGATGTAGCTGGTCCATTTAAGGGTTTGGACAGAAACCAAGAAAAATGAATGAAATTGTACAGTATCTGAACATGGTATCTTCAACAAGGCTGTGCTCTTTGAGAATGTCACTCAGGCAAAGCTGTTTTTTAAATTATTATTTCCTTCTCCACTGATAAGGTGACTTTTATACCCAGACTGACTATTACAAGATCAGCCTATGAAGAGGCACTTCAGATCAAAAAGAAAACCTTTGAATGACCTTATGCAACCTAAGATTAGCTCATCTTCATAGGCAACATTTTTATGACTCCTTTGCAATGAAAAATTGTTACACAAGTTTTTCTTTCTGAGGGATAACCATAATCCAGTTGAAGACCATGATCATTTTGCTGGTGACAAAAGGTATTTGCTTTTAGAAATACAAATCCATAACGCACAACTTTGACTTTACAGTGAGATTTACAAGTCAAGGTATCATCCCAGCAACCTTCCCAGCCAGATGTTGTACTGAAAAAACTGGGTTAAACCTGCTTGCCAGAAACTATTGTATTCATTAAGGAGTAAATACTGTTTATTTGAAAAACAGAGAAAGTCACTGATATGCCTATGAACAAAACTTCCTTGATAAAAAGGCACAAGTCTTTCCCATTGGTAACCCTTCAAGAGAACCCACAGACCCGTGTATGAAAGATTCAAAAGTCACTGGTTCAAGTTACTTTCTGCATTTAACAGATCCTACTATTAGAATTGCCAAATTGAGTAATAACACTGAAATTATGAGCGTGTAGTTGAATAAAATGTGCTATCCCACAGAATGAAAAACTTAAAAGTTTAGAGTTTTAGGATATAGTAATATATATGTAACAAAATAGAAGCTTTAGGGCATAGTATTCTTCACAAGTTTGAGTGATTTTGTGTGATGAATTAAAAAAATCTGCAGTGCTACATGAGTAGCTAGTTATTTAAAGTTAAAATAAATTAATTTGCATCTCATAATTGAGTCATTTAAGTTTAAGAAACCTTGAAAACATAACTCTGTGAACCATTTTTGCTCTGTTAGCTTAACACGTAAAAGCACTCACAGTCAGTGAAACCGTAAACTAAATAAGTTAAAAAACATTCAAGTCCAAACAAAAATTTTGTCTCTCACACTTTTAATCCTAATCCTGGAAAGAAAAACGAAATAAAACAAAAAGTTTACACCAAATGACTCGAGAGACTTTTCTGCCCATAGCTTTGTCACGAGCAGAAATGAAGCCAAAGCAAACCTCACTCCCTGCAAAACTTGAAGCTCTCTGAACACCAAAACCATGACCTATCCACAATCTGGAAACACACACGGAGCAGGAGTCCAAATGTGTCACTGCACAATCGTGACACAAGGATTCCACAAAATTATTTCCCACAGGTCTGAAAAATACATTCAATGTCCGTGCTTATTCTGACTCAAGAAAGCACTGCTGGTAGTTTTATTAGGGATATTTACCCTTACTGGGTACAGGCAATTTGGGTTTTTTTATTTAGGGCATCAATTTCCTGTTATTCTTCCAAACAACAAGGCCATTTTAGGCCTGGAGAATGGTGCAGTTAAAGCCTCCCAGTTTAAGCAAATTGTGCCAGTTCTTAGAGAAAATAGGAGCTCTCTCTGAGGAGCTGTTTCCCATTAGCCTGGAGAAAAGTAAAATAGGAACACCCTTTAGCTTGCACTATTGCTACTATCTTCTTGGGAATGTTTAGCTTCTCTAGTGAAATCAGATGTCTTCTCAGACCCCAAATCACTTTAAAGACATACACATGGTCCAAACACTTGCTTCTTCTTTTCATCTTTCTGTCAGCTCAGAAATGTCAGCCCTGTGGTGGCCAGGCCATTATTCAGAGCATCAAGCACTTAATTCCCCTGCATTTAAAGAGTCTTTCCTGGCTACCAGATTTTCTCCCTTTTCGTAGAGCCACAGGGTTTAGATGATCATTTGTTAAATGATCTGTTCACAAATCATGTATGGGCAGGCAGTGGGGAGAAAGAGCAGCCCTGTAACATCAAACATCTTCAGACAGCATCGTGGCTACCTCTAGCAAAGAAAGGTAATCCAAAATCTCCTGTCACCAGCTCCCTACCTTCCTTCAGACTGACAGCATTCCATAAGGTAAGGTGGAGTAGTCAGCAAATGGCAGATATTTACACATTTAAATAAAAACTACACGAATCTTACTGTGGACACAGCAAATGAACTCATTTTCCTCGAGTTATGCACTTCACAAATCAGCAGATGACCTTCTAAGCTCATCAGGAAGGGCCATTCCCATTAAGAATAAAGAAGCTACTCCATTAACCACTCATGTAAACAAGCAACACGGAATTCCTAAGAAGCATGGAAAACCAACAGGAAGGAATATGTGTATTCTGAGCAGCACTCAGTGCTACAGACATCACAAACACATGGGCCAGTAGGTTTTTCACTCCTGCACAGAATTTCACCCACCAAAAGAGGCAAAATTATTCTTCTGCAAAGAGATTCTCATTAACTCCTGTGAAAACTACTGCAAAACGCTGATGCAGTCAAAGAAAATTATACAATAATTATTTTCTTATTAGGAAGCAAATACATTCCTTTTGGCCTCTCACCAAAACCACTAATTAATGTAGATGCTACATTACGTTCTGAAAACTGGAGAGGCAGCTCGGCTTTGCAGGGGTTTTAGGAGCTGCTCAGGTGGGATGAACAGATGAATTCACTGTTTCTGGGTGTTTTCCATTCTTCCCCTCTGCATCTGCTGACTAATATGGGGCAATCAATTAGTCACCCATCAGTCCACACAAGATGCTAAATGAATACACATCTACATGAAGCTTTAACAGATCAGGGGATATACTCCTGCATTTTTAAGCAGTGTCTCTTTTACATTCTCCATTTGCCACAATCACTCATCACTCGTGACTTACATACAAAGGAGGCAACCGATCTCTGAGCACTGAAACTGCAAAAGAGCAGCCACTGATGCATGCCTAAAAATGCACAACCTGCATTTGTTTAAAATCCAAGTGTAAAGTCAGGCACGCACTGAAATTCTTCTCCATTCCCATGGCCTTGAGGCAAGGGGTGAGGAAAAAGATCCTTATGATGTCATCTCCAAAAGGCATTCCATTTACCACATGATAGTTGCAGTCTTGCTGAGCAGTCAGATGCAGCTGACAAAGATTTTCTCAAGCAAGTTAAATTCTGATGCATTTTACGCAGAATTCGGCATTTTATTACCATATAAAAGCGAAACGTACACTAAAAAAAAAATAAAAATCTGTTTTCACATTCTGATGCCAATGCATTCCATCAGTCACGCACAGACTTTGCTTTAAAGTGATAGAGAATGTGCTAAGATTGGATGTTGGGAAGAAATTCTGTGCTGTGAGGTGCTGAATGAGTGGAACAGAGGGGTTCTCAGCACCCCATCCCTGGAAGTGGTTCAAGGCCAGACTGGATGGAGCCCTGAGCAACCTTCTCTAGTAAGTGGCATGGGAATTGGAACTGGATAATCTTTAAGGTCCATTCCAGCCCAAACCATTCTACGATTCCATATTTTGCCAATCTGGGGGGCTTCAACAAAGTTGTGCTGAAAATGTTCTCTTGCTTGTTAAATATTTCCATACTTCAAAATATTCAAGAGGAGAATGCAGAATGCTATTTCTCTGACAGTTTATGAGATTTATTATTTTATATGAACTAAACATATCACAAAGTGAATAAAAAAAAGGATGGGGAAAATAACAGAAAAAAAAAATAGTCAAAAGCCCCTAATTACAAAGATATTCAGATTCAGCTATTCATCTTAAGCAACTGTGAGCAGAGTGGGACCACAGGGATTGTTTCCATCAGTTTAGGATAGGAAAAAAAGCCTAAGCCTTAAAGAGTTCACCTTTCTATCTTGGTATTTTTATTAAGGCAACCACACGTAAAGCTGAAACGTAAACACACTGCTGCAGAATAAGCACGTACTTTCTAAGGTTAGTCAGAAACAGAACTCTTTCATCTGCTGCTAAATTAGAAGTAGAATTTCAAGCCCAAAAAAGAGTGAGAATATTCTGACTCCTACCTTCTGGCACGTCTTCTCAAGAAGAGAACCAGGGACTTCAGCATCAAGTCTCTACCATTACTCGTCTTCACAAAGATCTACAAGTTTTAATATATTGCAAGGTGTGGAAAATTAATTCAGACCTGTCCTCATCTTAACTGGGGGACAATTTTGACTGTAGGAATGTTCCAAAGCCCTGTAAATTCAATGCAATGAGGAAAAAAAGCTGGAAATTATCACCAGCTTCCAATGGACTTTGTATTAAGCCATTATTAGAAGCATGAGTACAGGGTATTATCAAGTCAGATGTTGTTTATAGATTAAACGTTACTTAGTTTTTCATGAAATTCAGAATATTAAAAAAAAAAAAGGCTAAAAGCACAGTCAAAGACAAGAGATTCTGTTTAAAGTTGAACTGATAATGCAAAAAAACGGAGTGGTCACACAATACAAAATTCTCTGCCCCAATAATTTTTTAAGCCAGGTGGCTCCTTAAACAGAAAATCAGCTTATATTCAGCTTCAGGAGAACATTTTTCCATAGATCCTCCTGGGAATCTCCTTTCCACTTTCAATTTAACTTATTGTAAAGAGCAGAATGTCAAACAGCAGCAGCATCCTATGGACAACAGCCCTGGCATTCTGAAAACACACACTTCAAAATGAGGAATTGAGAAATTTATACTTATACAGAAATTCTCCCAAGAGCAGCATAGGAAAGTAGTACTAAGGTATAGTGTGTTTGCAAATAACACTCACTGCTAACACGAGAGCATAATGGAGAAAGGTTTTCTTGATCCTGTAGAGTTGAAAGCCACTACATAAACCTGGAATTATTAAAGATGTAAAACCTCTGACAGCTGTGCTGCTGTTTAGAAGAAAAGAGATGGAGCAACGCCGGGATGTTGTCCCTGCTGCTCCCTTCCTTTGACATATAAGCTTTCTTTCATAGAATTACTGAATGGTTTGGGTTGAAAAAGACCGTGAAGCTCATCCAGCTACTGTGGGAACACAAGATTCGCCTCCGACTGCCCTGGAGGCTCAGGGACCTGGGCAGGGGTCTCAGAGACCCTGGCACAGAGCCCAAAACACCTGTGGGTTGGATTTTAGCCTGTGGGAACGATTGCCAACCTTAAAAGAAGAATTACAGGTCACAGGAGTTTAAATAGAGCAGTAATGAGTTTGTCACAGGATGTAAAAGTAGTTTTTGAGTTTTGGTACAGGGGGTGGGTATTGCCGAGATGGAGGAACCTCATGGCTTTTGGGTTTCTTCCTTCTTCTTCTTCTTCTCTCCATCTTCTCGGTGACGGGGACATGACTGATTGGTTTAGAGTAGAATCTGACTGTCTAATGTAGAGTGGAGATATTGGAGACAATTATTAAGTAATCTGTACGTAACTTTT
>VZTB01004141.1:261140-354694 GCA_013397245.1 Thryothorus ludovicianus
ACCTGAAGAGTTTCTGCTCTTGTCTTCCATCTCAGGCATGGAAAAGGACTTTGCTAGCTCGGGGAATTTCTGCAAAATAGCAGAGAACCCAACAAGCTACCTGCCCCAGATGTATTCCCCTACACCCCCTCCAGGTACTGCACCCCAAAGCCCCCTCTTTTCCAGGCTGAACAAACCCCATTCTCTCCCAGCCTCTCCAACCCACTTCTCTCAGGACTTCAAGCAGGAATGGCTCTGAACTGTTTCCTGGCCTTGTTCCACTGTGGAGAAGCACCTTAGGGAGGAGCAGACTCCTGGCACCTTTGGGTGCTCGGGGTAGTGCCAGGGGCACACAGCCCTGCTGAGGAGCCTGCCCACGAGTGTCCCCAGGCACAGCCACCAGAACCTGCCCACGAGTGTCCCTAGGCACAGCCAGCAGAACCTGCCCAGGAATGTCCCCAGGCACAGCCAGCACAACCTGCCCAGGAATGTCCCCAGGCACAGCCAGCACAACCTGCCCAGGAATGTCCCCAGGCACAGCCAGCACAACCTGCCCAGGAATGTCCCCAGGCACAGCCAGCACAACCTGCCCAGGAATGTCCCCAGGCACAGCCAGCACAACCTGCCCAGGAATGTCCCCAGGCACAGCCAGCACAACCTGCCCAGGAATGTCCCCAGGCACAGCCAGCACAACCTGCCCAGGAATGTCCCCAGGCACAGCCAGCACAACCTGCCCAGGAATGTCCCCAGGCACAGCCAGCACAACCTGCCCAGGAATGTCCCCAGGCACAGCCAGCACAACCTGCCCAGGAATGTCCCCAGGCACAGCCAGCACAACCTGCCCAGGAATGTCCCCAGGCACAGCCAGCACAACCTGCCCAGGAATGTCCCCAGGCACAGCCAGCACAACCTGCCCAGGAATGTCCCCAGGCACAGCCAGCACAACCTGCCCAGGAATGTCCCCAGGCACAGCCAGCACAACCTGCCCAGGAATGTCCCCAGGCACAGCCAGCACAACCTGCCCAGGAATGTCCCCAGGCACAGCCAGCACAACCTGCCCAGGAATGTCCCCAGGCACAGCCAGCACAACCTGCCCAGGAATGTCCCCAGGCACAGCCAGCACAACCTGCCCAGGAATGTCCCCAGGCACAGCCAGCACAACCTGCCCAGGAATGTCCCCAGGCACAGCCAGCACAACCTGCCCAGGAATGTCCCCAGGCACAGCCAGCACAACCTGCCCAGGAATGTCCCCAGGCACAGCCAGCACAACCTGCCCAGGAATGTCCCCAGGCACAGCCAGCACAACCTGCCCAGGAATGTCCCCAGGCACAGCCAGCACAACCTGCCCAGGAATGTCCCCAGGCACAGCCAGCACAACCTGCCCAGGAGTGTCCCCAGGCACAGCCAGCACTTCCCTCGTGCTGACCCAGCTGTAACAAGCATTCACTCGAAAACCAGCAGCGTTTTAAACACTTCCTCTGCCCTCTCCCCAGGACCCTGAGCCAGGTGAGAAGCTGGCAGCAGGGCAGAGGTGCTGCTCAGCCACCGTGCTCCAGCCCCCAGAGCAGGGGTGGCACGGCCACAGCCCTGCCTGCCAGGCAGCAGCCAAAGGAACCCAGCTGACACTTCTGTCAGCAAAAACTTTTCCAAACAGAAGCTGAAGACTTTGCTTTTTTTGTTTTTGCATTTTTCTTTAACAATGTGAGTTACCCTGATTCTTCCCAGCTGTTACCACAAGAAAAAGGGAGCCCCTCTCTCCATTTCAGGAATAAAACTGAAGTATTTTGGTTTAGAGCCCAACAGATCATGAGAGCTGTATTTTCTCAGCTTTCTCTCTGCTTCATTTATCCTTCATCTCTCCCCATAAACCAAAGAACATCTTTGTGATCCCAACTAACTAAATCACCTACCCTGGTGCTCCCCTTATCCTGAGAGACTTGCTACATGTACTGAATGGAGTTGGGGAAACTTAAGAGGTGAAAATAAAGAGATCTGGACAAAGAAAAGACCCAAAAGGTCAATTTCCCACCTTTCCTCCACCTTCTCAAGCCAGCCACTCAGTCTGCACCAGAGCCTCTCCATCAGTACTAAGCTGTGTTAGACTTGGCCCAAAGTGGCCAACAACAAAAACTAAAAATGTTGTAAATAAGCTTAACATCTTTGAACGTAAAAAAAAAAATAAAATAATTTTCTTTTGATTTTCAAATGCCAGTAAAACCTCAGGTATTACCCAGAATCCTCTATTGGCATGAGGATGGCCATAATTAGTGAGCAATAATTTAATGTCAGAAACTAATATCTCCAACCAAGTATGTTAAATTAAATATATTTTTGCTAGTTATAATAGACAGTGATTAAGGTCCTAAGTGACATTTCTAATACATTTATTGTTATTATATATATTGTTATACGTGTCATATTGTTATTACCGTGGCTGTACAAGGTAATACAAAAGCAGGTGGGGAGAAATGGAAGATTTAAAAAACACTGTGAAAGGCAGATATTGGTATTTCTGTGTAGAAATCTGCCCTAAAGCTCTGTAAAGCACCTCTCACAGTCTGACAAGGCCTCTGCATTTTTCATCAGGCCTCCTGTTAGTTATTAGAGGACATATAAGGAACTGGAATATACTGTAAGCCAGAAGCCTTATGTTTTAATGAAACAATGTTATATTCAGCAGCTTACATCAGTAAACTTGCCTCAAAGAATTCTCATGCACTGTGATTTCAAAAGTGAGGTGAAAATAATGAAGAGCCAAATTCATTTGTGACTTGAGTCCATTAAGCTCCAAAACCATAAATAAAAAAGTGTACCCTGATCCAAAGCATCTTTGGCACTCCTAAAACAGAGCTGCTGCAAAAAGTCTGATGCTGCTTCCTCACAGAGCAGGCAACACTTCATCTGCCTTACCATCCTTGGAAAATGTCATTTCTCTGTGGCTCCATTCTCTTTAAAGAAATAAAGAATTAGACATTTATAGTTCCCAGCCACCACACAGAGTCTCCATCTACTCATGCGATGTGATATCACACAGTAATGCAATTATTGGAAATTAATTATATGAAATGGCTCCCATGAGAATTATTCCACACATAACACAATTACGAATATTTTTGTAGTGCCACTAAATATGGAAGATACTCTGTGTATGCTGATGTATTTTATATAATAATCCCTTGCCACAACCCATTTATTTCTAAAAATCTCTTTATAAAAGACAGCTCTGCACTTAGAGTGTTTCTGCTCACTTCCATTACACCACATAATGATTACCAAATAAATGATTGCATGCAGAAAGTAAAGTACAGAATTAAGGGCATAACAACACACTTAACTCTGCTGGAGTGGTTGTTGGGTTTCGGGTTTTCTTTTTTAAATCAAGAGTTGTTATATTTCATGATTTGATGAGAACTTTCGGTACAATAAGAAAAGCAAATTAATCTGAGTAACTGCATTGAACTAGATTATAGATAATTTACTTCCACCACTATACCTGAAAACAACAATCAGTACCCTAACAAATAAACAAATGACCATTTGTTATTTTTAGTATATATTCTTTAACCCATCCCACCACACCATGCAAAGCAATTCAAGCTCGAGTTTCCTCAGCAAAAGAAACAACAGAAAAAACACACCTGAGGAACACATGAATTAAATTATTTTCAGTATGCAAAAGGCTTCTTACCTGAATTCCTTGAAAGCTGCTTTTCCCTTAACAGGGTGACTGATAGTAGCAAGTACTAATATGCAGTCAGTAAATGGGAACACAAAGAGTGGCCACCAAAAACGTGCCAGTTCAAGGACAACGTGACATCAATCCTTTCATAACCATTCTAAGCTCCATCTTCACCTTCTCCCCATCACCCCAAGCCAGCATCAGAACCCACATTTTGGAGGCCCCAGAGAGGGGCAGCTCATGCCACCACTAAACAGGATTTCTGTCCCACCTCCCTACCTGGCATCCACCCACCCTGTTCCAGGGATAGCTCTGCCTCCCCCAACAGTGCAAGAACTGTTCAGCTGCCCTTGAGGGATCTCTCTTGAGGCTCAGAATCACACAAAATTTCAGGAGCTCACCCTCCCTCACACTGTGCTGGGCACTGCACCCCAGGAAAATCAATGAACGGCTGAAGGGCTGCTGCCAGCAGTGGAATTTGGGATTTTTTTGATCGTGGGGCAAATTCTACAGCTTGAGTGAGCTAGACTCCATCTATCTCTCCAAAACAAAAGGATTCTAGCCCAGGAGCTGGCTGGGTTGGCTGAGAGGGTTTTGAAGGAGGAGGGAGATGAAACCAGGCTTCTCCAGAGAGAGCAGTAAGCCAGAGCGGGGTGAAACCAGCAGCCCTGCTGAAGTGCACGTACACAAATGCACAGAGCCTGGGTAACAAACCAACAAACCAGAGGAGCTGGAAGCCATGGCACGGCAGGAAAGTTGTGTCACCATCAGGGAAACGTGGTGGGATGACTTGTGTGGCTGGAGGGCTGCAGTGGATGGCTGCAAGCTCTTCAGGAGACACTGGCGAGGGAGAAGAGCTGGAGAACTTAAAATTAATGACAATGAGGTTGAGTGCCCGTGGGTAAGAATCACAGGGAAAGACAACCAGGCCAATATCCTGGTGGGAGTCTGCTACAGACCACAGGATGAAGAGGGAGATGGAGTATTCCATAAGCAGCTGGAGGATGGTTCAAGATCGTCAGCTCTTGTTCATCCAGGAGACTTTAACCTGCCAGGTGTCTGCTGGGAACTCAACCATCAGAGAAGAGGCAATCCAGGAGGTTCCAGGAGTGCCCCTTGGGGTGGGGCTCTGCTATATTTGCTGTTAACAGACAGAGAAGGGCTGGTGGGAGATGTGGAGCTCAGGGGCTCCCTGGGGAACAGGGACCATGAAACAAGGAGGGGCATCAACAAAACTTCCACACTGGACTCCTGGAGGGCAGACTTCAGCCTGTTCAAGAGATTGATTTGGGTAACACCTTGGGAAATGACACTTAAAACAAAGGGGTCCAGGAAGGATGGACACATTTTAAGGAAGGAAGAAATCTTAAAGGCACAAGAGCAGCCTGTCCCTATGTGCCAGAGAATGAGCTGACAGTGAAGATGACTGGCCTGGATGGGCAGGGAGGTTTTGAAAGAACTAAGGGGGGGAAGAAAAGGAGGTGTATCACTTTTGGGAAGGGGGCAGGCAACTCAGGAAATTTGCCAACAGTAATGCCAAAAAACAGTTCACAGATCTGTTCTGCAAAGCAATCCTCCACACTACCTCCTTCTTCTGCATCAGTCAGCTCCGGGGGGGTGGGAGGCCCACAGTCAAAACATCCCCACTCAAAAAATCTGAGCATCAAGTTAAGCACAGACATGCTCAATGCCACTGCTGACTGGAAGACACTGCTCAATTTTGCACAGCAATTAAGGACATAAATATTCAGAAGTGAACTTATATCTGACCCATCTGAACCTGCTTTATGCTTATCATTAAGTAGATCCTGAGGAAGTCATGTGAAAGAGGTCACATAGAAGTGGGGTTTTTTTAATTATTTACAAGCAAATGTGTAGGGCTAGTTGTCAAAACAAAGGAAACGAAGATGTCACATGTAAGTAAATCTAAAGAGTCACAGTTTTTGCATTCAAAACATCACAAAAATCAAATCATGAACCAGGATGATGAATTTTCACACAAATACCGAGAACATCTTTTGACAAAACTGTCATTCACGTAAGATTTTATTTTCAATCAGTTAAGGATTTTGCTATAGCCTGAGTAGCTTGTGCAATATGCACATCACCAGGTGTGTGACAATTTGAAGCCTAATGCTTGGACTGTCTTCAGGTGAAGGTTATCATTCCCCAGACAGGTCACAGTGAAAATTCCTTGCACCAGGAACGAATCAGCTGCTTACTACTAGGAACAGTAACTAATAAAATCTGTACTTCTACTTTAGATAACATTTTCCATACAAGAACTTCTATTGCCACTGACAACCTTTTGTAACAGTTTCTCATTAATACAGCAAAACAGGTGCAAAAGATTTTCCAAAATCTTCTACCTATGGAGAGTTTAATAGATGAGGAACTCAGTTTGAATCTGACAGAAAATGGATTTTGATACTGAAAAATCCTTCAAGTTGGAAGCCTCTTTTCTGAAGATGGAGGGAGTCAGGACATAGAGGCTGTTGTGGAAAGTCTGAAGGTGTCTCCTTCTACTCAAAAGAAAAGATGATAAGGGTGAAATAGTTGTAGAAGATAAAGTGTTGCTGCTTGAGTGAAGTTTAAAAGCAGCATTAGTGGGGAATGCGGACACATAAAAAATTTGGCCAAAAAAAAAACAGCCTGAGGAGGTTTGGCTGGGTGTGGGCATGGAGGGAATGTATAGAGTAATTCTCCAGATTCTGTAGGCTACAGAGTGAATCAGTTGGATAGAAAATCTGGAGAGTAAAAGACTCTTTTTATTCATTATTTCCCTTGTATTTATTTGTAGAAAACATTGTCATTTTCTTATGGAAGACTTCAAGCCTCTGTTGTTGGTTACCACACAAGTTTTAATGGCTTGAGTCAGTTGGAATCTTTAGGAAGGCAAAATAAAAATATAGCAACCACAGGCTCCTTGTTTTACTGTAACACCTCATCTCATAGGCACAGAAAGCCTGTTCACTACACCAGGCAATAGAACACAAAGGATTTATGCTGCATGCCTCCTAAAATTAAAGGCCTCTCTACAGGGAGGTCAGTTTTAAAAAGACTAAAAAAGATAAGGCCAATCCCTTTCTTTGCTTCCCTCCAAAAGCCTTTGTGGAAATCTGGTCAGGAGAGTTGCACAGAGGCCCATCAACTGGGATAAGCTGACTTCAGTTCAAGACCTGGTCATATTAATTGAGGAAAAGCATTTAAAGTTAAAAAGCCAAAGTCACTTAAATTTTAAAAGTGCCAATAACTGTTAGGTGTCAAATAGGGTCAAACGCACTAGAGAGGACTCAACCATCACTGTGTAATGGAGGCCTCTTCAAAAGCTTCTTTTAAATTTCATTTTCATTCAGCACTCTGTACTGCTAGAACAGGCGAGAACCAGAGACTGCAGCAGAAAAAAAAAAAAAGGCCAAAAAAAAAAAAAAAAAGGCCACTTTGCAGCCCCCTCACACCCTGCAAAGGAACACCCTGAAACACTGCAAGCATTTGCACAGGAGCAAGGCACTGAAAATAAACACACAGCCAACATTTCTGGGAAGCCCTAATGAGCAGGGAGGGAGCAGGGGAGTCCCACAGCACACAGTGGGTTTGGGATGGCTGCTGCACATCTCAGTATCTCCCACTGAAGCATTAAAAGCACCTTTCATAACCTGTGAAAACCTTTGTTATGCTGGGTGAGCCCGTGCCAGGCTACTGAAAACCATTTTTCCTCACTTTGATTTTCCTACTCCAGCAAGGGAAGACCAGCTCTGTTCAGGACCCTGCCTGATGTCAGGGAAGCTCCTGCATCTCCTGGACTCTCCCAGCTCCCCACCAGCGATGCAGATCATCTGGATTCAGGCAGCTCAGAACAATTTCTGGAGCAACTGTATGTATTTTCACTTCATTATTTACACTCTGCTCCAGGCAAACCGTGGCAATAAAGCCAAATTTTCAAAGGTGCCTTTTTTTGGTGCAGGGAGGAACCTTGGAGGGGAAAAAACCCACAGGAAATTATCACTTAATCCTGTGTCATGAGCAGTCTCTCCCTTTATCTGTGCTCCTCCATCCAGAATACAGGAATATTGCTAGTTGTTTGGCTATTTTTAATGATGCGTTAACAATTAATTTATTATAGTGTCATTTAAATCTCAGCCTAGAGCTAAGATCAGGCCACGAGAGACAAAAGAGTACAGCTGAATATGTGGAAACCAGATCAATTCCTTTGAAAAAGAACCATTTAGACCATGTGGTTGAAAGCTGGCAGAGCAGAATCACCAGAGAAGCCTGAGCAAATAAACAACAAAAATATTTGGACAAGAAGCAAAACACAACAGACAGAAGAATAGCACCAAGACAGAAGCATTTACTTTTCAAATCAATGAAAATAAGGAGAATAAGGAAAGACAGGGGAAAAAATTAAAAAGTAAAACAGGCAGGGAAAACAAAGTAATGGATAAACTGTATTAGAGAACAGGGGACAAACAGAAATGAGAAAAATAAAACAAAGCAACATGCTGCAAACAGAATTCAGTGTAAATGTGCTTCCATTCGCTAAACTTCCTAGGAACAGAAATCCAGGGATTTTTACCTGGAATCTGGCTTTGGGTAATACAGGATGCAGTGAAATTCTCCAGACTGAAAGATTCTACATATATGAGGATAGAATCTCATATTGAGATTCTGCATCTGACTTAGACTAGGAATTGGCTTTACATCCAACTCAAAGTTAAAAGCAGGAAAAGTGAACCAGATCTTCCAATTTTGACATTTTTCTAACACACACCTCTTTCTGAGGCAGAATCCCAGGTCAGTTAACATGCTGTTAATGTCTTGGTAGAATCTCTTTCATAAAAATTTGGAGCAAAATTCTAAGTAACCAAAAGATGAGAACTTGCTACTGGGACAGGAAATGGCCATGATGACCTTTCTTCCTGCATCCTTCTCTTAAAAGGAAATCCTAGGAAATCTTAGCACAGATTTTTTACTCTAGGTTCTCTGGCAAAAAACTGCAATCTATTTCAAAATTATCTTCAAGCAGCTATATATACAAAGAAAAAAAAATCTGTATTAGCCTCTGAGGTCCTTGATTATTGAGGTCCCAGATTATTTCATTTTTTTATCCCTGTGCTCCGTCACTCTGGGAGCCATGCAGGGAGATTTTCGTCCTTGAACTTCAGATTATTGCATTTTTTTTATTCTCAATTATTTAACTTTTCAATTATTTCACTCTTTTTATTATACTGAAATTGCAAAGGAGTTGATGGCAATTCAGACTGCAGAGCACAATCTGTGCAGGGAGCCATGCAGGGAGATTTTCATGGAAGCAGTGTAGACCTGAATTTTGGCACATTTTGGTTGGCTGGCAGGCTTTAAGGGAACGGGAGCACATTTTAACCCCTGGATCCTGGCTTACATGGGATGCTTACACAGCTCACCTGTGCAGCCAACATTAAATTCTGCGTATTTCAGCTGATAACACACTTTGGTGTACAAAGAAGCCAACTTGCATTAGGATTTCCAGCTATCTGTCACAAGACATGTAGGTCACAGAAACTCGGTGTCAGATAAAAGGAGCTGAACCTCATATCTCTCTTTTGTCTCACAGATTACAAACTGTCCCAGAGACTAAAAGAAGATGTGCAGATCCTGATTATTCAGGACTGCAAGGAGTATCAGTTTCTTGCACAAAGAAACACCTGGAACAAAATAAGCCTGAATAAATCTGATGTGAATTTTTTTAGAGGGCTTCCTGAGCAATGTCTTCCCCATCTGTTCTTCCAGAGTGATGGGAAGCTTTGAATCATGCTTAAATTATTATTTAATTAAGATGATAGATCAAAAATAGTTGCCTACAGAAAGCCTCTCTCCAAATTGCACATGGCTTAAACCCTGATCCTTGACTCTCAGACAAGGTCCCCTCGATGGTGATGCAGACATGCACCATATGGATTCTCCTGCCACACAGAGGCACATCTAGAACCAATGCTAAGGTCCAAAACGTGGCTGCTGGAAGCCTTTCTGCAATCAGAAGGGATTAATTTGTTTCACACTCCCTCCTGGGTATTATCTGATGCTCCTGGTCGACTCCAGCCCATGTTTGTCCAAGCTGGAAATCTCAATCCCAGTCTCCAGAGCTGTCCAACAGAACAAATCCTGCCTTTATCACCCAAGGGCTGCATTCCCTGGGGACTCAGCAGTCCGTGAAGCTTTTTTGATGGCTGCATGTACCATTCTTGTTTGGAAAGATTCCTCAAAGGTATTTCTGGAGTTTGAACTCTTTCCTTCCTTCTTTTGGCAGCTTCCCCAGCCAAAGGTACACTTTTCACAATATATGGCACATACAAAATCACTATTCTCCAAGCTTGGATTTCCTTACCTAGGGGACAGACCAAACTCAAATGCTAATAGCAGCTGAGAGAATGTAATTTCCTGAAGTCCTATTTAAATAGCATTTTGCAAGAATAAAATAAAATTGCAGAATTCTAAGATGAAAATAATCAACCTATTTACATATTTAGTTCACAGAAAAAGTTTTTAACTTCTGTTAGTCTATTTCATGTGTCTGGACACAGAAACCTAAATGACTTTGACATAAAAAGAGAATTTTCAACAAAACATAATTTACCAAACAGTAAAAGCTGTTCGATTCAAAGGGAACATCAACCACACACTTGGCTTAAATACACTATGCAATTTCCCTTCCTAAATTTTGGCTCGAATACCATTTGACATATTTCCAGCAAAAGGCAACAAAATTAATTCTCTGCTCGTGCCCTGCACAAGCTACGTGATTTACTCAGAGGGAATAAAAGTTTCCTCCAAGTGTTTGATAATGGACAACCTCCATCAATCACCACGGCACTCTCCTCTCGGGACTTCCTGTGAAGTCTCTGAATGATCCCACTTCCTCCAAATCCAGGAGTCAACGTGAGTTTTGTTTCACCTCCCTAGCCATAAAACACAGCTCTTCTCTTCATCTGTCATCTACTAATCAAGGCTCCATCCGGAAGGGCCCTGAGTGTCCATTAGCAGCTGGAATGCTGCACTGGGATCCTGCTCCCAGCAGCAAAATAACAGGTTTTGTAACTATTACTGATCTAGGATAATTCTTCTTCCACACATGCAGGTGCTTGTGTGAGCAATTTTTAGCAGTTGCAGTGTAAAACACACCATAAATCCCACAAGGGCTAATGCAGAACCATCTCATCCACTGCTCCTCCAGGAGGAAAAAGTTCTAAAACACACTCCCTAATAAAGCCAAGAGTTTTCAAGGAGTATAAAGGGTATTCATAACAATGTCTCTGACATGCCAATTGAAAGTATGGTACATTCTAGTTATGGACACGATGAAAATGCTTGCTTAGAAAATGAAAACCAGCTCGTTGTGTGATGGTTACAGATAAAATATTGGAGGAAGCATGCTGCTGTGCCTACACAAAATGACAGATAAACCTTAGGATGACAAATTACAGTTCAGCAGTAAACAAGATTTATCCATATTTTTTAGATTAAAGTGGTGCTCCTTAGGCTGGCTCAGCAACCACTATTATTTTTCAAAATCTCCACGTATTTCAGATGTTTCTGAAAAATGGCACTGACTAATATATCTTATATAACCTTTATTACCAGCATCTTATTCACAAGGTACTAATTTTGCTCTATCCTGACATACAACATGCAAATCAGGGACCAGATTTGCTCAATTCATATTGTCCTAATTTTTTCATTTGTCAAGTTAATTGAGAACTTCTCTGCTGTCAGTATTTTAAAGGGAGAAAATTAAACTTTGCATAGACCTCAATCTCAAAATGTGCTGTGCTTTCTACAGGTTTTAAACCCATTTTTTGACAGCATTCTTTTTCAAACCCGCTTCACAGAGTTATCCTAAGAGTTTGTGCTATTTCACAATAGGGGAGCAGTTGGGAACAGTTATTTTACTACCTTGCATAAATGGCCATTAAATGATGCCATGTACTACAATGACACGAATATATTAAATGTTCTTTCACTTCAAAAATGTAAAAAGTCCACCCAGCCCTTTCCCTCCCCACTCCTTCTCCCAGCTGCTTTCAATTTCATCAGCAGGTAACCAGGCTAAGGGACAGAACGTACCAAAAAGTGCATGTAGGAACTACACTTCAGGAATTTTACCAATACCAAGATTTATGGCTGTCACTTTATGCTGAAATTCTCCAACATCAAAGGGAGGTGTTAAAGCACGGGTGACAGCCGAGGCAACAGCTGTATGGATAAAATATGGTTGTTTTAACACCCTTGTTGATGTAAAGAAGGTCAAGGGACGTTGCTTTCATACGAGGGTGTTCAGGGTGAGTGTAAGTTCATCAGCCAAGCTCCAGAGAGGGAGTTTTTGATTAGTAATTGTGCAGAAAGGGGTGATGGGGGGAAAAAAAAATAAAATCTGAGCTTCCCTTCACCCACAACTGTGAAGATGAAATATTGAGAAAAGCTGCTGTCAGAGGTTTCTGCTCATTGGGATTCCACATATCAAACCCAGAGGAGCTTTCTGGAACTCTGGAAACTCACTCCCAAATTCGCAGACAAGCACACAGTATCGCAGATGAAAGACTGCTGACTGCTGTGCAGTTAAACCCTCTAATTTACTTAGCATATTCTCTTTCTGAGAGCTCCTTGCAGCTGTTCATTGCAAATGATCCAAGGCAACATTCCCATGCTTGAGACAAGCATAGCAAATTTGAACTAAGGAAACACTTTTAGGAAGAGGGGGAAAAGCATCTGAACTCAAGAGAAAAAGATTAACACCTCCTAGTTCTAAAGCATTCAAAATGCATGCTCTGATTTTGTAGTTTCTACAAAAGATAAAAGCTCGTGCATGAAACTTGAAATTAGAAAGATTAAAGAGGAAAGAATGTATTCATTTCTCTTAGATACAAGGGCAAATGTCAGCCAGTAAATTTATACATGTTATTTTGTCCTTGTTGCATTTGCATTATACAGTTCCACTGAGTTCAAACTGCTTTGGGAAATAATATTAAATATAGGTGAGTGCCATTATGAAGTGGCTGAACAATTAGTGAATCTAGTCTAGAGAAAGTGGGTTAACAGCATTTTTATAAAAATGCCAAATTAAAGCAATGAGAGTGGAGGAAATGGGGATATTAGGAAATCATTTGGGAGCATTCGCTTTTTTTTTTTTTGCAGTTCCTAGTCAAAGGCTTGGAGATACCCCCATCTCCAAGATCAGACAGCTCAGTAACATCCCTCCAAAGCCCACCTGGGACCAGGGAACTCCCTTGAGAAATGGCCTGACAGGACCCAAAGCCACCAGGGCAGGACTTGGTAAAATACAGTCGGTATCTGCAGACTTCCTTGACCTGCAGTGGGATGAAGGATGCTGTTTTCTGCCACTTCCTGACCTCTGCACGTTCTGTTTGGATTGATGAAGTTTGGTAACAGTTTTGTTTCATTTTGCTTTTGTGAGCTACAGCTCAGAGACTCAAGAAGCAAAATAACTAATAACGGAGACTTTAAAGCTGGAATTCTCTTTGCCTTTGAGGAAAGGTAAATTTTACAGAGTGAAACGAGCAAAACTCAGTTTGTGCCTTCTTGCTTTCAGCTAATCCTGTCTGTTAACAGGAATAAAACATGAAATGAAATACAGCCTGCTGAATATTAGAGTCTGAAAATCTGCTTCAAGTAGCAATTGGTACTGATCCTTTTATTTGAAGAGAATTCCTTGAAACCTTAAGAAGAAAGAGCTGTTATTTTCAATGGCACCTCACAAGATGTGTGTGCATGCTCCAGAGCCTCTGTGCCTGTCTCCTGGTGAAGACTCACTGACACAAAGGCACCGATGCAATCAGCCATGCAGCTCTTTGTACAATATTTCTTTCTGCTCTTTCCCAGTCTCCCACTGTTATTCCAACCTGCCAAGATGTCAGGGAAATAGTGTCAGTTGTAGTTCTTATGTTGTAACTAGGCATGGTGTGTATCCAGGTGCTCCTCTGAGTTTCCTCTGGTGTAAACTCAGAGGAGTTCCCTCTGGTGTAAGTTGGTCCCAGCTCAGTGTTCTGGCAACTGCTACTGGGATAATCCCCAGCTTCCCTAGTCCTTCACTGTGGCAGTCCCCTTTGCTTTTCCAGGTTCTTCTTCTCAGGGTCACGATTAAAAGTGTGAGAGACAGAATTTGTGTTTAGACTTGAGTGTTTATTATTTCTTATCTACTTTACAGCCTCACAGGCCATGAGTGCCTCTCCATGCTAAGTAACCACAGCAAAAATGGAGTACAGAGTTCTGTCTTCAAGGTCTTTTTAAGCCTAAACTACTCAATTACGAGATGCCAACTAATTTATTTTAACTTCTAACCCAATAACTGATCACCCATGTCCCACACTGTGGATTTTTCTAACTGATCACCCAAAATCACCCAAACTTGTGAAGAGGAGAAGAAGATGATGACTACACCCTAAACCCTCCATCTTGTTACATATATATTACTATATCCCAAAACCCAAACTCTAAATCTTTCACGTTGTGAGATGACACACTTCTATTCAACTCCACACTCACAATCTCAGTGCTATCACTCAATTTTGGAAGCCTTTTCCAAGGCCTCAGATCAAATGCAGTGTGTCTCTGNTTTCCTTTGACATAGCAAAAGAAAGAAAGGGCCAAAAAAAAAAAATTTAAACAAACACCCCTCCATCCCAAAGTCTCACTTTGTTCACTCCTGAAGGGCTCTGCAATTTAGCAGAATCTTCTAGTGATGTCCCTTGGCACACTGTTCTCTGTCTAGGAAACAGTGTCCCTCTGTCCTCCAACCACGTTGCTCCAGCTCCCCAAATACTTCAGAATTATTCTGATTCTACCACTAATCCTGGTTTCTTTGCTTTGCTCCAGTTTTTATTAAACATCCTTTCTTCTCAAGACTCTCACCTCTGCAGGGGAAGAGGACACAGGAATCTCAGCCCGTGGGTTATTTTGTTCCAAGTGAATTATTGCCATCAATTGAGAAGACACCTGTGAGCAGTAAACAGCTCCGAGGCTGACAGCTCGGACCTGCTCTTTGAACCAGCAGCTACCACAAAACTCAATTTAAAAGCAGTCACTCAGCCCAAATTAATTATATACAAGGCCAGGAGCAAAGAGCAGAATGATCTACTGGGATCTCCTGAAGGCAACCTGGCTAAACAGAGAAGCAACACTGGTAAATTTTCTCCTGCCCTTGCCCTTTTCCTTCTGACCACGCCGAAATTGCCAATAATGCAGTGCAATTAAACAGCAACACCTGATCAGTGCCATTGTGGAGGACTAAAGGAGAGGGAAAACACTGGCTTGTAACACTTGCCCACAAGCTTTACTCTCTCTGTGCAGAGTAATCCTACAAAAATAAAATTCCAGCCTTTGCAACTCCATTTTCAAAGAGCATCTATGGAGAACAAACGTGCCCTCAGAAATGCCAGCAGGAAAAGGATGATAATTGATTCCCTCAGAGTTTTATGCTACTCTGCCATTGGTCCTAAACAAGATATTGTTCACAGGTGCACAAAGCTAACACTGTAGGGCAGTTCCCCACTCAGCAGATGTCCTGAGATACACGAGATTTATTTTCAGGTTGTTTTTTCAGACCCCAACATTTAAAAATAATTTTCTCAAATCTCACAAATCCCATAGAGACATCAGGTCCTTATAGAGTGAGTCAGATGCCTATTGCAAACATGACTCACACTGGGGATTAAACCCCTGCTCTCTTCTAAAATTCACAAAAAGGAAGAAAAGGAAGTACAGCTCCCAGCACCATAATGCACAAACTGTTTGCTCTGTGCCTGTCAGGTAGGCTGAGAAGTCCTTGGAAAAAATTCTGTGTTCCCCTCTTGCACAGCCCAATGCAAACTTGTAGGCACACATCTAAAACTATCTCATTATTGGCACTGATTTATTGACAGCAGATAGTTCACTGCAGATGTCAAATCTCCCTCCATCACTTGGCCTGGGGGAAAAAATACTCAGAGAGGGACCTATACCTCTCCAACCTGTAAAAAGAGACCAGAGAGAGGCACTTCTGGTGATCCATAAATGTCTTGTTTTGTTGTTTCCCTGTGCTAACTGCTCCTTTGCTTGGCAGATCATCTTTACCTTCCCCTCGTTCCATTCATAGTTTTTTTTTGTATTTATGTCTCCCTTTTCAGGATCACATTTCCTTCCAACTACCTAGCATCTTGGTAACCAATTTTTCTTCTCCCTTTCCTCTTCTCTCTCCTACAGTCTAACAGGAACTAGTCTGATATTTGCTGACACCAACGCCGTGGATTTTAATTTAGATTTCAACCAATATCACTCACCCCTGGCTACTACAACAGAACATAAACCCATCTCCATATGTTCCTGCACTGGTAATAACAGCTGTTTTCTAGGCATTTCCAAAATAAACAGTATTAGCAACAATTAGACCTGCTTGATTCAAATCCTACAATGTATGGTTACACCATAAAGTTGCTTAAATGACACATGCAAAAGAGCAGGTAAAATTTCATTACTTTTCCTGATTTAAAAACCTCACCCTTTTTAAAACGCCATTGAGGGAAAACGCCTTTGAGGAGAAAAATCCCACAAACACGTTCTGAGGCTAAATATTGCAGTTAAAAGGAAAGCAGGCTTAAAATAAAAAGTTGGCATTTTACAGGCCTGCAAATAGGATTAGATCTACTGAGTCTGTATAAACGTTAATAAGTGGAGCTCCATTCAGAGCTAATGTATCAATGAGTCACGTGAGGACCAGCATGAACTCCTTTTGAATGTGCAACCAGAAAGTCTGGAGGTTGAAAGAGGTAAAACAACTCAGCAGAAAGGTTCACCAGGACATAGATTAGGATCTTACACTTTTAAATGTCTGTTTCTGTTGGCTGCAGCTCTGTCTGGTCGCTGCTTGAGTGCTCATCAACTTTACATCTTTACCACTCAAAAGACATAAAAAATGGAATTCTTTGTTCAAGCAAGTTCTCAACCTGGCACACCCTAAGCAGCAGGTTTCTGGGCTTGGATATTTCTCCCTCCCAATCCCCACCAGTGCTTAAAAATGATGTGACAATACTGAATTAAATGACAGTCTTGTCCAAGCTTTGCTATGATTCAGAACTAGATATTATTTCTTTCTACTATGCAGTTCCAGCAAATGTTTTCTACAATTCCCCCTGATGCTCTCTGGAATGTTACCCTGCTGTGTCCTACTTGTCTGAGGAGCCCTTGTTTCTGGGTGAGCCACTGGCACCACTCACTGGGTGCTGGGAGGAAAGCCATTCCTGGTGGAAAGCTTTGCCCTTCCCAAAGGACATTGCAGAGTGGATGCATTTTTTAAGATACACCTCTTGCACACCAACAAGAAACAGAGATCAAAATCAAGAAGAAAAAAATTTTGGGGTTTGTTTGTCTGGGACTTGGGCTTTACTCCAGACAGCCAATGAGAAAACCTGCAATAAGGATCAAAATACCATTTGTGGTTTCAGTGAGGATTCATTCTTTGGGAAAAAAGGACAAAAGTTGAGGAGCTAAAAACTCAGTGGAAGTTTAGAAAAGGAAGGGCTAAGCATAGCCTGAAATGTGATGTGAAAAATGTGAAAAATGACAAAGGGATGGTAGCAATACACCATCAAATCCCTTGCCAAAGTAAATGAAAAAGTCACCCAGGCAGATAACATCTGGATATGTGCAACCTCAATTTAGTCAAAATCCTAATGTAAACAAGTCCACTGATAGCAGAAGGGTGGTTAAACATTCCACTGCCTTTGGATAATCGAAACCATCTTCCCATCCTAAAAAAAAAAAACAACAAACCTTTCAATTATCAAACTCTAAGGAAGAGACTGACAGCTATTGGAAGGATTCCATTAAAATTTCTTTTTTCTTTTTTTGCCTTGCAAACATCTCTGCAAACAATTTTTTTGTTTGTACAGAAACTACAAGAGCTCTCAAATGACTTAATACTTGTAAATAATGATGATAGATGGTACACTGATTATATATAATAAAAACCATGTATTTTGATCTGGTTTATTAGAGGGATGCAAGGCTACACGTTCTGCTGACTTTAAAATGATATTATTACTTTGAGCAATATCAATATTAAAAATTGAAAGAAAAATCTATTTTCAAGTCTGTAACATGGAGTTTCTGTAATACATGAATACCCTCTTGAAGAATTGTAGAAAAAAAATGGTATTAGTCACTCTGGCAATGGTACCAGTGCAGCAAGGGAATTCAGACTCCCAGATTTTATAGAAGGGCTGTGGAGGATCAGTGCATACGTATCTTATTACACCAACCTAATTATGTATTGCAATAGTCATTCAGTCAACCCCTCTGTCAACTTATTGCATTAATATATTATCACTGATAATGAAGTTTTGACGGTAATCTGGAACATCTGCTACAAGTACCATCAAAGCCATTGAATACAGAATAGCATTAACAAAATACCTTTTTTTTTTTTTTCTCCCCAGGGCTAACAACTTAATATAGTTCTGGGGTAAATGTCACATCAGAAATAATTTTAATCGTATATGAATCACCTTTCATGCCTTTTGCTGGAATGCATATGAAATGGAATAATCTGTATATTTCAGCAGAACCAAAGCAATTTCTATGTAGCAAAGCTGAAGCTGATGCAGCAAGTCAAAATCAAAGACTGAAGAACATTCACGAGGTTAGGAAGCACCAAGGAGTTACAAGAAGAAAAGAATTCCACTAAGTTCCATTGCCAAGGATCACAGTTAAAAGGAAAATATCATCCATGCGTGCACCAGCAATTCCTAATGGCAACTAATTAAATAATAAATTCTAAAAATTCTAGAATTCTGTTCTCCTGTACTAACAAAGCTAAAAAGCTCATTTTTAAAAATAGGTCAAGTCGCTCATCTCCATACAACAGTGACAGAAGTATTAAACTGGCTGATTTAAAAAGAAAGGGATTATCAGAAGCCTTATTCACACATGGTTATACAGAAAAATCACCTCAAATGAAATTCAACACAATCGTATTATGCTGAAAACACAAGTAAACCTGACAAACAACAGAGACAATGTGAAAATAGGCTATCAAGTTTTTTAAAAGAAAAAAAATCAAAGGGGAAACTGGATATTTAAAAAATTAAAACATGGAAAAGTGAAAAGCTGGCTCACCAACAATTGTCTAGTTTGTATGAAAATAAAAATGCCATACAGTGCATGTGATGTTCATTGATAAATTCAGTTTAAGATGTACCTCATCCTGACTGAGAGATCAACTGAGCTCAGCTCTCACGTACTGCAGAAGGTGAAACAAATGTGAACAAGCTTCTGGTAAGGGCTGGAGATAGAATTTCAAAATATGGAACCCACGAAACAATTTGCACAGTGAAAATCACATATCAGTGCTGTTCAATAACGAAGGAATCTGGAAGAGATTATCTGACTTTGCTTGAACACGCTGTGCCCAAATACAGGACAACATTTTCATAAGTGCAAAGACGGAGGGATTTAACTTGCAAGAGAGTCACCAGTACAGCCTCAAAATTAATAATTTTGGAGGTGTTATTCTATTGCTTTGCAGGTAGTTTGCAGCCAGGCAGGATATTCTGTGTACACATGAGGATGTTAGCAGTGCTGCATTACACACAAATGACACTCAGCCATCAATCTTTGTGCTTAGATCCCATTTTATTCTCTTGTTCTCAAACGTTGGGATGCTCAAATATTCTCATCCTAATGAACTGCTACCCAGAAAAAGAACTCAAAACTTATATTGCAATCCCTCATACTCCTGCCACATTTCGGCCAGGAATGACCCATCACCTGCCATATATTGTGGTTTATTGTACTGTGACTTTCCTTCCATTGAAGAAAATAAAACTCATTCCCAAGTTACTTTACTGTTTGTAATGATATTGACCATTAAAAAATGAGCTACTTATTTCTGCTGGAATGTAAGCTTCTGAGTAGGAAACCTGAAGCAGAAAACAGCAGCTCATGAGCAGCTCATTAGCAGACCTATTGCTCTCCTTGAGCCAGGTTTTGAGAAGAACATGTGCAGAATCCATGTTTTTTTCAAATATTACAATTCAGATCTTTAAATTACACCGATATGTGCATTCATCCTTGGTTTCCTGTTAATACAAAGATGTGCTGGGGCTGTTAAACTGTGCATCCTGCCCCAATTCAGCCAGCCAACAAGGACTTTCATTTAAGTGGCACTCACAAAGTAACACTGCAGTGTGCCCCTCCAGGGGCTCCAACTTTTGAGAACGCTCAGTGCTCTCCTCTGAATGTACATGGTGAAAAAAAATACTTCCCAACTTCACCTAAACTAAATGCTTCCAAGCTTAGAGACTGAACACTCCAGAAGGGGAGCTTCAGTTGTCACCACTAGACACTCCTCCCCTCTGTCCCCAAAATTTTTCAGGGAAAAAAAAAAAAGAAAAAAAAATTTTGTACCATAGACCTCATTAACATCTTTTTGACAGTTTAGAAATAATATTTCTGAAAAGTATTTATACTGGGTTCAACTTAAACCCCTGGAGCCTTGCTGAAGGTAATCCCAGGTACACCTGTTTCTGTCATATTTAAATTCATAGCCTAATTCAATTGCAAATAATTAGCTATTTATCACCATGAAGTTCACATTACAAAATCAGAAAGGGTCAACATGATGCTAACCATTTAACAAAAGACAGAGGCCTTAAAAGGAGGAAAGGGGAGAAAACCAAAATAAACCCTAGTCATGAATCCCGCAGTAAATCAAACTCAATCAGTTCTGCTTGCCCATCATACTCCTGGACAACCCAATTCCTTTGTTTTTCTTCACAGACTTCCAGAATTTATTGCCATACGTATCATTTAAGTCCATCTTTCACTTTTATAGCCTGAAGAGAACTATTTAGTCAAAATAACAGGAGCTCACAGCTCCTGCATTACTGTTGTGACCTCGGTTTCTAACACCTACGCTGAAGCATTACTGTAAGTCAGGAAGTTTTTTTTCACTTGCAAGGACATCTTAATTATCCCACCCATGACATGAATGTTTTTGGAAGATAAAGTCTGTAATTAACTTGTTGCCAAACAATATGTTTACTGTCCCTGAAGGTCAGTTCCAGTATAAAGACATCAGGACACTCAGCGTTGGGAGAGGTGCATTGTAAGGGCCATCAAACATTAACCAGGTGCTCGTGGCATTATCTACAGCAGCAGGAATGCAGAGTAGGAAAATACTCTAAGCACCATAAAATGACTGTGCTAAAATAAATCTCTTACTGCAACGCATAAGTACAACTGGAGACACTGTTCTTGACCCATTGTAACCAGGATTGCTGGAAATTCCACTTCATCTCAGTGATAAGAGAATTTGCTCAAGACAGTCAAACCAAGATTGCTTCTGTGCTGTGGAAATCTGTCTGTGCTGACCATCCTTGTTCAGAGAATTCAGGTTTTGATACTGTTTTTAAAGATTATACCAAAACAAGTATAAGAACTCCTTGCCTTGTTTCAGTTCTGAATTTAAACTAGAAATTTGCATGGTCCAGTTTGAGTGAGGAATCTGTGATCCAAAAAGGGCAGGGAGAGGGTGTGTGAGCATTGGTGCATCAAGAGGTTTCATTAGCCCTGCACAAAGCCATGAAGGGCAGCTCAGCACCCCTGGTGCAATTCCTACATCCAAGTGGTCCCCTGTTCCAGGCAAATGAGAAAGTAACCATCTTTGATTAAAGATCTCCTATAATACCTTCATTATTAGTGTACGTGAGCTAGGAGAGGTACAAATGGGGGGAAAAAAGGACAAACAACAAATAAAATTCAGGAAAATTATAATAAAGAAACATACGTGAAGCACTTCTGTGCCGTTGTGCCCAATCTCTGACTCACATCATCATCATTCTTCTGTATTTTAACAGGAAACCAAACAGACACTTGGCCCTTCCTTTGCTTTACTCTCTGCTTACACTCAGAGACAGATGGAAGGAATGGAAGGCAAAGGAAAGCAGCTAAGAAAATAACGGAGGAATAAAATCTTCCTTGCCCAACCAGACCCACTCCTTCATCCCACGCTCACAGCATGCTCTCCTTCGTGTAGAGGAATAGGTAACAACTGAGAACTTGTGTTTTCCTCAAAGTATTGGACAATATGGGAAGAACTTGTGAAGAGGTGGCATATGGAAGAGCCTAAACATGGCAAACCGGCAAGGGTGAAAAAAGTAAACAGGAAAAAGAAATTTGGATGAGAAAATAGTAAAGATGTAAATGTTGTCTATTCAGATGAAGGAAGGATTCTGCTACACAAGGGAAAACATAGTATTATAATAAAACATAATATTCATAATATTCCATGAATTTAGAATATTATGTCCTGCCAAAGCAGGACAACAGGGAGAGAAACAAGAAATCTGGCATGCCAGAATCAATGAATATAAGACCTAGAAAAGGAAGAGGAGTCTGGAGACATTCACATCCAGGTGTGACCATTAACACTGCACTGAACTAACAAAGTTGTTCCTTAGGCATATAGCAGACCATTAAATAAGACACTTTGAATTTGTACCTTTGATGCAAAACTAGTTGATTCGAGTAAATGTTGTTTGAAAAACTCCTGTATGTCAGCACTTAGATACTGGAATAGCTTGTCTACGTTGAAACATGGACTATTTGCTGATTTTCCACTGAGAATAGATTGGATTTCAAATTCCCCCGCTTAGTTACCAGAAGCCTTTTAGTCAGCTGGAAACACTTTTCAATCCATCTCACCAACTTTTGACCTATGCTAGTTACTTTTGGAAGGTGAAACCCATCAGGATCAGGCATGGATAAGCAATTCTCCACTGAGTGCATGTCAAACAGACATGCAGCCTCCCCTGGGCCAGAATGCAGCAAATTTCCCAAGAAGGGACACTTAGAGCTGTTCATATGGAAGCAAATGACAAGAACTCGTGTCAGCCTGCACTCCTCTTGTAGCTCAGCGTAGGCATCACACATGCCATGCATTTTCTGAAGCAATATTGGAGAGTGCTGTCTGTGTGCTGCCTATAGACCAGCTAATTAAAGAGCACAGCATATTAAAGCGACTGAAAAAAAACCTCCTTTGTTTCTGCAGCACAAAACCAAGAGTCTGACTGCCAGGCAAAATAACTGGCGTGCTGTTTGGAACACAAATGCACACATTTGCCTGCATGTGATGGCATATCGAGCTGTTCTATGGTAAAAGAAGGCTTCAGATCATCTCAGATCAGGAATTCCCAACTTCTTCCTCCACTACAGCCAGTGGTCCCCCTGAAGTGTGGGGCAGCTGCAAGCTGAGTGTTGACTGAGCTCTCATCCCTGTGCGTGAGAGGGAAGATCTGTCTCTAGGGATGGCTGGGAGCTCGTGGCACCTGATGCCACAGCAGCATTATCCTACAACACTGCAGATGGAAGCATGCCCAACTCCTTCCTCGTGTTCTTCCCATCACCACCCTTCACCATACACCCATATTTTTATTTCTTTATTTTTTTAAAACAAGTCACCACAAGTCCAGCTCTGATGTCTCTTTAATTTCCCAGCTGATTTCCTGACTCGTTGCTCACAGGAAGGAAAGCTTCCTGCAGGCTGGTTGCACCCAGCAGAGAATACAGATGCCTTGTTGCAGCAGGAGGGAGAAAATCAGGGCCAGAGTCATTATCCCCTCCACCACCACCCCTCTCTCCATCCTCTGTGTAAACTCTCTGACAGCATTCCCCTCTTATCTTCTTCAACAGTGTCAGGCAAAATGAAAAGGTTAGACTCCAAGGCTTGTATGTGGCCTTTAGATTAGACAACTCATTTAAAAAAAAAATAAAAAACAAGCCCTCCACACAGCAAAATATTTTTAAAATCACAGAAACACAAAGGTTCAGGGACTAAATTTGCTACCTTAGCTGAATTACACGTGCTTTAATACTCCTCCACAAAGAAATACTTAATATCATGCTTCCCAAAGTGACTGTGGAAGCCAACCACAGGACCAAAATTTTGCTCCAGTAACCAACAACATATTGCAGATGCAAATCCCCCCACTTTGGAACACCGTGCTCCTTTACATTGCTCTTCATGCAAAAAGGGATGCTAAAAATGGAAGATATAAGTTCTCAGCTTCAATCTGGTCTGAGCTTTCTTTTGTATTTTCTGTATTTAGCATCTCCCTGTTCAATTGCCTTTCCCTCTTTGACACACTCACATCTCCTTGTTCTGGTGGAGGCTATTTGGACAATTACACAGTAAAAAGTGCAGACAGTGCTGTGAAACCCTCTAAAAAAGCTTAATGTGAATCAGACTCAGGGGGATCACAGGCTACCACTCAACTTGACTCACAGCAAGAGCCAAAGATAAAGTTTCCCATGGAAAAAAAGGAATGTTACTAAATATTCAAGCTCCAGTTCTATGTGTTAAGACATGTCCACTGGATGATGGATTGCCCTACACATGGATCAGCAGTGGTTTGTTACCCAGCTGAATGGAGTAATTTTTAGAGTAGTTCCTAAGTCTTTGCACAATATCAGCTTTTAGGCTTTCAGTCTTTTAAAGACAAGTCAGAGGTCTGGGGTAAAAATATATGGGCCTTAGTATTGCATCAACACCATACATGACCAAACCAACCCGTTATCTAAGGTTCATCTGTTTGTCTAGAAAATAAACATCAGTCCTGTCAGAAAAGGGAAAAGTTTATGATTAAACCCCAGCTATACCATCTCTCATAATATTCCCTTGAAGACAGCAAAGGTTCAGCACTTGGTTTTTCATCCACCTCTGAAATATTATTGCAGAGAAGCCATACAAAAGAACACTTACATAGAAACACGTTACCTTTACAGTCAAAGTTGTCATGCAAAAGCCATTTTGCAACTAGTTCAGTTTTAGGGTAGAAGAGGTAATTCACCAGAGCAGGACACAGGATGACTGGACTAAGCAGAGAAAGCAATTTTGTTTAAACACACGTAGACACCAAGCCAATGATCTGCCACAGCTCAGTGGAAAGCCAGCGTGCACTTCTCTGCTTTCCTAATGGACTGCTTTAAACATAAATAAATATAAAATAAATCCATGCATTTCTTCTGCATGGAGTGTCCCCTCAAAGAGGGACAAGGAAACCACACAGTTAGCCGGCGTGTACAGAGAAATTAAGCAACTCAAATCACGACCCCCCTGACAAACTCACCTGCCCCTTCAGTCCTACTCATCAGTGAAGAGCACTGAGGGATGCCTGACCTACATTTCATTCATATTCAATTGTATCAGCACAGATAAAATAATAAACCTGTTGGGGCACAGCACAGAGACCACATTCCTGTCTCATGAGTGAAGGTCTCAACTAAGGAAAGAGCTGTTACACTACTGCAGTCTAAGTTAAGAATACCAATAATAAAATACTATACCTCTGAGCATTTTGAAAACGGAATTAAGTTATTTACTCAAAGTATCACGTAACAGCACTAAAAGCAACAGGCACTTTACTTTTTTCACGTATAAATGAGTTTTGCATGTAGATAGCTAGTGTCTTGCCATGTCATGACTGCAGAACGACAGCAGATACTTATCCACTCAGCCTTAATTAATTTACTCCCAAATGAATACTGCATTTAGGAGGAAATGTAATTTTATCCTGGAAAATCACTTCACACAAATGGGACAAACTGTTACCTCATCTGATTTGTATCTATTTTCTAATCACACAGAGACTTACTAGAAAAGAATTCAAAATTATTCTAAAAATATGCAGCTGCTATTGCACATAAATATTCCATGTTCTCGGAATAAAATCTTTCTGAGGGAAATAGCAGACTTGCTTAAGGCTTGTTTTTCTTACATCTCACATGGACATGCTTAAAACACTCGTATCACTTTTCCATCAAACTTTACATCACCTACGTGGAAATATCTACAAGTTCAACAATGTTCTGCTGCTTGTGTTCTGCCATTTTGGTGTTTTTATTATGTTAACTCACAAGGCAGAATCAAGTTTGACATGGGTATTGAATCTCATAAATCATCACTTTTAGAAAATGCATTCCCCGGAGGAGAGCTAATACAGGTCATATGGGAGTCCCTGTTTTATCTTCAAACCTTGTTAAACCATCTTAACTCTTTTCATGTAGTCTGTGGTAGGATTGTACCTCCTGAAGCACATAAGAAGCAAGTTATATGTTGGCCCTTTCTGAATTTTTTTTTTTTTTCTCTTAGTGGTGGGAAGTTTGTAGAAAATAATACTAGGAGTCTAAAATAAAATATGAAATTAAGCATGAATTCAACATTAATTCAACAGTGCTGTCTCTTGGAAGAAAGGCAACACAGTGTCTCAGATGTACAGTCAATATAGTGCTAGAGATGTAGACACCCTAATATTTCCTCCTTTTTCATTTCTCATCATCCTTTTAAAACATTTTACTGAGGAAACAGCTGATGATATAACACAAAAACCAGTTTACCACACATAAACATGAAAAAAAAAACAGTTTTACAATGATACACAGAGATTCCAGATGTCAGAAGCTCACACAGACTTTACAAATAACAAAGCTAATCGTGTTGCAATAAATTCCACTAGAACTACTTTCTTAGGATGCTAATTGTTGCTTTCATAATGGTGAAATCATGACCCCATAGTACCACTCCAAAGGGAACCAGTCAATCTGGTCTGCTCATTTACTAATCAAAGCTGAAAGTTGGGGCAGCAGAAATTTTGCACTTGCATGGCACAGCTTCCACGGTAACGTGAGCTTGTGCTTTAAATCTGACAGGGGTTGCCAACACACACTGTGATAGCAGCAGATGCATTATGGTCATTTGCAAAGGCTTGGATATTCCTCAATTTCTTCTTAAGAGGGCTGCAGAAACAAGGAGGTGGAAGTGGGTGACTCTAGAAAGGAGGAGGTGGCAGCGCACAATTCTTTAAGGAAATCTGTCCATCTGTTTTTGGGGTTCATGCAAATTCTTCCATTTTGGGCCTTAAGGATGTGCCAATGAGCTCCTGCCCCAGGATGGCCCTGTCAGCTCAGCAGAGGATGCTCAGTTTTGTAAATTAATTAACACCCCACACTCCCATTGCCATGTTTCCATTTTATTGATAAAGGGAACACTTGTCTATTGCCAACCACTCTACTTTTGCCCCAGCACGCTTACAAAAAGGATTTCTGCGTGCTAAAAATCTACACAGCAAAATGCAGATGTCTGTGTTTCTCCAAAGGCACCTGTGGCCTCACCCAGACCACCTGGGTTCAAGGCATAGAAACATCCAGAAGGGGGTGGGCAAGAAGCCACTGCTTTTTGGCTGAAAATGACACATCTGAGAGCCTATTGCTGTAGGCAAGTGGCACGTGAGTGCTTCTCTGCTCTGCTGTAGGAGATGCTCTCTGAAGGAATGTAGGTGCTGACCTAGGGGTAACGAAGCCACTTCTTGAATGCTGGCCTGTGTCACAGGCTGGAGCAGCCTGTGGGGTCCTGAGCTGGCCTCACCTCACCTGGGTGCATATAACACACGCCAAATTAATTTTCTCAGAGAGAGGGAAAAGAGAGAATCAATATTTACTCCAGGATCAAAATGCTTTTCGTTTAAAGAACTCAGCAGTCTAGAAAAAACGAGGAGCAATCATTTTGTTCCCATGACAAACAAAAGCTTCCTCGCCAGTAGACACTGGATATTGACAATAACCTGTCAGCATCATAGCATGCATAGTAATGAGATGGCATTTTGCTGCAGTGGATTCCTACCTTATAGATTTCTGGGTTTGGATACAAGCAGAAATATTAAAGAACCAAAATACAGTGTTTTCCATTAAATAGCAACATTAAAATAATAACAATCAACAAACACTTCCACATCCCCCACACAAGCTTTATTTAACAGGTCCTAACTAAAGTACTGAGGCTATAAAAAATGACTAGTAAATCAGTGATTCAAAATGCAAGGAGTGTAAAGTTCAGGGTTTTTTTCTAACGATTATTTTATTTTATTGCAATTAAGTTGGTAGCGCACCAAGCTACCACCGAAAACGTCACACCAAATTAACTTCCTTTTTATTAAGCATGGCAGGCCAAATAATTTTAAAAAGTGAAGGTGTCTTGGTAATGAGACTTAACTCAAGGAAACTAATTTACAATGACATGGCTCCCTCCATTCTGTATTACATCACGTACTTACTAAAACATGCTTGAAGGGTCAAATTCTCATGTCATCCAAAAACCACTGTGACCGCTCTCTATCCGAACTGCCTTCATTTTATTCCTGACAGCAGACCCAGTTTTCACCCTGCCATACCCACGTGGCCTGGCTGTGTTTCTGAAGGTGACACGAGCCGTGCCTGTGACCGCCTGCTGCCTCGCAGGGACCTCGGTGGCCACAGGCCAAAGAGACCCAGCTCCTGTCAGCCCCCTCTGACTGCAGCACCTGATCAGGCCACAAAACGGACTGAGGTGCCATTTCATCGGTCAAAAACACCCAGGTGAATGCCAGCTCCCCACAGCTTTTGGCCTTTTTGTATATTTTAAATGCTTGTGTTTAGAAAAAAGAGCGTTCCCTCAAAAATACCGACGGCATCTATTTCTTTCCAGTGCTCTTTAATCAAACCTAATCAAATCCTGAATGTTGCATTTCGCCATCATGCAGAGTGTTTCCCATCTGTTGGGCTCTGCAGCTATTTCTGATAGCTATTTCTCTCGTTTTGCAGGAAAACACTCTCTGTAAGAGTGGTCAGTGAGAATAAACAGCACTAGTGATGCCCTTCAGCAAGGATGAGACCAAGTGTAGGCTCACTGTGCCCAGTAGTACAAGGTAACACCCAGCCCTGAGGATGATAATCTGATTTTCTAATACTGAACACCACAAAATAGATATTAATACAGACTGAGAAGGCAGTGAAAACAAAATTAAAATAAAATCAGAAGAGCTGCTTTATTTTATCAGGGGTTTTATGGAGGCTCAGGAACTCCCTGAGCTGGAAATTGGTGGGAATTAAGAGAACACTGTGGAGAGGTATAATCTATGTTTGCTCTGTTCCTGCTCTTCCCTTTGCACTCTTTTATGGCCATTAAGGGACGTGTTTCTTTTTTTTTTTTTTCCTTTTTTCTTCTCACACCTTTCTAGAAACACAGCAATAGCCGGCTTCACGCATGGGGAGGACGGCGTAAGCTCCTAGTACATTTCCCAGTCCCCAGACTCATTGAATATAAAATCCTCCAGTTGAGGACATAACAGATATTAAACTGATAAAAACATATGCTGCACTTGATCTTTGCCAAAAGGTCAAGAGGCAAACAGGGCTCAGCAGCCTCGGTGGTTTCTGGGTCTGACTCAGTGCGCACGCTGAGACTGAATCATCCCAAGATTTTAACAGCACAGTAACAACAATTATGCAGCTCTATCACTCAGATTTATTTCAGAAAGCTGCAGACAGACTACAGACCCCAAATAACTCACTCCAGGGGCTCAATGAGCTCATGATTTTACACACACAGGAACTGTTTCAGGACAGGGTCTAGCCTCTCAAAATATTTCCGTCTTGTTCTGATTATTTCTTCTCTGGTAAACTAAATAAAGAGAGAAAACACCTAGCCCTTCCCTCTGCTCTCCAAGCTCCTGCTGCTCTGATGCCTCTAGTCCCCAATATTAAAGGAACCTCCTGTTTTCTGAATCATAAAGGGTTTTTTTTCAGAAACACATCTCCCCTACAGAAACTATTTCACAAAATCCTAGAAGATTGAGGGAATTTTTAATAAATAACTTATTAAAAACGGAAGTACTGCATTGGATTTTCTTAATCCTGGCTGGACTCATTAGAGCACCTTGCACACTAATTCAAAGACTAAATATCAGTCTTGCTAAAGCACAATTACTTGGTATCAAACTGCACCATAAATTAGCAGAGAAATGTCCACACTTGAAGAGCACTAAGTCAATACTGCTAAAGAATCAAAAAAAATCATCCCCGTGCATGGAAACAAAAAACATCTTTTGAAGTTAATGAGTAGTAACAAAAGATATTTTAGTAACTTGGGAAAAGACAACTATTTCTTTAAAACTATTTTCATTTTCAAGACCACTTTGTAAACAAACTTGCAAACTTTTTTATTCCCAATGATACTTTCAATTATGCATCATAACTACTAATTATTGATAAGAATACAAGAGCAGATCACAAGGTAAAAGGAAAGGTATTGTCACAGCAATACCCACCTAATATCCTGATGTTGGTGCTCCAAGCTACACACTCACAGTTACAACACAGTTATAATGTAATTATTTAACTTTCAATACAGAGTTTTCAGTCAACCTGTAGCAGCAAATCCACTGGATTTTAATGAGTTAAAATATTTTAATAGCATAGCTTTGTTATTTTGTTTAATCACCCTTCCCTAAGACTCTCAACAACATTTAAGCATGTGCTTAATTTGCTATTGAAGTCAAGAGAAGGAGCAGTGAATACTTAAGTTAAGCATGTGCTTAATGAGATTTACTGAGTCAGAATGCATAAAAACCAATGTGAGCAGAATCAAAGCCCTGAGGTATCAGCCAAGCCCACCCCAAGTTCCCCTAAAGATACAGGGCCTCCAAAAAGTGGATGAAAATTTTATATTATTATGACATTGCTGCATACCCACATGGTTGAAATATTTATGCAGTAAAACACACATCAGACTTGATGGGTCTTTAAAGTGACCAGAGAAAGAACTTTGGATTTACCCTGAAGTACTAACTGGAAAATTTTGTGGAATTTTGTTTGGTGCCAGTAGCTCAGCAATACCTTTTGTCATGGAACAACTGCTGGTTTGCCTCCTGTTTCCTCCAGAAAGAAAAGCCAGTATAATTTAGGTGTTTTGATTTGAGACAGGAGGCAATGGAGCTAACATACATATTTTAGTTATCTGTTCCTCAGTGAAAAAGAAGGAACTTAATCCAGTATTCCTATCTCAGTTCCTCAGTCACTCAGGAAAGCTCTGGGATCCTCCCACACCCACACATGAACATCTGCACTGTACTAGTTGAAACTTCCTCTCAGACTAAATTAAATTAAATTACCTGCATGCCTTTAAGCCCCCTTCTTTACTACCAAAGACTATCACTTCTTCCTAGAGCAGGCAAATTTAGTTTAACAAACAGCAACCCCACGAGCTTTGAAGGCAGCATATAAAATATAAAACTGTCCTTTTCTGTTTTCTGTGAGATTTAAATGGCCTAAACGAATATTTAATTGCAACTAATAAATATTTTCTTGGCAGTATATTAAAAAAATGGGGTTGATTCCAGGAAAAAAATTCTTCAGATTCTGTACTCACTGTAAATGTTTAAATCTGATTTGAAAATATTTTAATTCTCTTTCAGCTTATATGGAGGATCTGGGTTTGGCATCAAATGTCACAGAGATTGTGTGGGGATTTTTGCCCTGCCCAGAATAAATAACAGTGATTTTGAGAAATATTTAGCAATTTCTCTTAACAACAGAGTCACCAATCTTTTCTCTGATATGCTGTCAAAATAAGCAAATCTGTTGAAGATAAAAAAATTTTACATATAAATGGCGAACATAATTGTTACTTTAACGTGGCAGTCATCAGCATGGAAGGAGTTAACCTTCCCCACTCTTTTTCTAAGAGTAAAAAAGGCAAGGAACAGCTGTCACTCAGGTGATGAATACAAGCTGCCAGCCTTTTAAACAGCAGGTACAGCGTTTGAGCTCTGAATTAATTAGCATTCAGAAAGCCTAAACACGGCTTGATAACTCCGCAAGATGATTTTTGTCCCTTCCTGCAAATTAATACTGCTATTAAGATGAGCAAGGGCACAATGCAGATCGTAATTGTACCCATTAAACAAAGTTTCACAAGTAATGAATTGGAGGCCCTTGCCAAGAATGCATCAAGTCAAATAAAGCCTCGCTGCAAAAAACAGACGCACAGGAATCCATCTTCCCTTTTCCATGGCATTCCCAAAAGCACATACAATGTGGATTCCTGTGCAAATGCATGAGATGTTTTCTGCATATAAGCACAGGCTCCTTGAAAGTTCATGTTTTTAAATGTCTAAATAGTGGCTTTGTCTCAGAAGCATTCGGGGTACTTCTGTGCAAGAGCTGCTTCAAACACACACAGATACGCTGAAAGGGAGCTAACAAGGCCTCAGAGATTATTCTTACAACGTCTTAAAAAACAAGGCCTCCCTCCAGCAATTACTGCTGCACCACTGCATCAAAGTCTGCACAATCCGTGTGGAAAAAATCTTCCTCCTGTATTTATCACTTCCTTTAAACCACGAGCGTATTTTATAAAGCACAGAAATGATTGATATCAGAATTTAATGATGTTTAATAAGTGGCCATCTGTCAACAGTCAAGGAGTAAAAAAGAAGCACATTATTATTTCCCAAAAGACTAGAAATATTGATGCTAATTAAAAGGCACACTTTCATTAGCTCAAAGCAATGTCTAAACACTAATCAGACTTCACATCCAGGGCAGGAGAACGAGGGAGAACTATGGATATGAGAGCTCCCCAGATGGGTCACTGGAGTTGAGAGACTCCAAACTGGTGCTATGATAGCACACAGATTGGAACTTGGCAAAGAGCTGGTATCTCCTGACTGGGTGGGCAAGCAATCAAACCCCGATCTGATGCGACAAAGATTATTCATTTTAAACTCAACTCCTTAGAAGAAACCTTTGGTACGTTTTTACAAAGAATTCTGCTAAGCATTTCACTATTCATTATTTCCAATTTTCCACCCACCTTATTTCACAACAAAATACAACTTGTGGTGCCCAAACACAGGATTAATTGCACTTTACTCAACTGCAACGTACTCAGTACTTTGAGCTGAGAAGTGGCTCAAGGTCACCTGTACATAAGGGACTTGGGAGGTCAGACAGAAACCTACACAAAAAGGAACAAAACCCACAAATGTGAAGCACTCCCGACTCTTTGGGGCTCTAGGAACCCTCTGTAGGGTTCAGGATGCTTCAGCTTCTCCTGCTGAGTGCTATGGAGGAGGAAGGTACATAAAGGTAGGTGGTTCAGTCTGCTACTCATGTTTGCCTGGAGCTCTGCCTTAAACACTAAAAGTCAGCGTATTACCTTTTAAAACATAAGATTTATTGCCATTTCCATAATTCATCTTGATCAGAGCCTCTTTAAGGCAAGCAAACCTCTCCTAACCTCAAAACCCATGCTTCATGTTCTAAGTGAGGCCACCAGCACACTTTTTGCCTCGGTATATAAAAAGCTGACAAGACTCTTGGCATTTATTGCTTGCAGAGAGGCATAGTTATGGGCCACTGGCAAATGTTTTCCTGCCCTTGAGATATGAGAGATGTGTGAGCAAGATATGACTGATCTCCCACCTCCCACATCGTGGAAACTACGTGTACAGTCCCAGGTTTAGCAATACTGACTCTGAGCCAGGCCCAGCAGTTCACCAGCTCCATGAGGTTTTGGGTTGCTAGAAGGAGAAGGCAGGCGAGTGATGCAGAAAATTCCTGTGCTGAAGGCAAGCAAAGCCCAGACAAACGTGAAACAAAATCAAAGCCCAGACCAGGTGGAATGAAAAGAGGGATAGGAGAATCACACTGAAAGCATGGCAAACTGGCAAAGTGAAAGTGTGCCAGGCTGGAGAATAGCCCAGCTACCCTGGCAGTCAAGGCCCAGGGGCATGAGTACCATACCTAATTGAGAGCAGGCATTTCCCCACGGTATTTTTACTGGCTAACTTTTTCACCTATAATTGCCACTATCAAATTACCATCTCCACGCTGCAAAGCCACCTCTAGTCTTCCTCCTCAGGTCAAGGAACCCATTCATCACTGTCAAGTGAAGCATATTTCTATTTTTACCTGTCATTTTCGAGCCATCACTCCACACAGGTGTGACCTCTGATCCTGACTTTCCCTCCAACACTCCCCTCGCTATACTCTGATAGTCCTCCATTATCTCCTCCCTGAGAAATATTAAAAAATTTAAAGGATATGTTCCTGGTTTTGATTACCCTGTGCCAATATAACTCCTTGATCTTCAGCATAAACACTTCAATCATTCTGGCATTTTCATTGACTCAAATTAAATGCAGAGCCAGTAATTATTTCACAATCCCCTTGCCCTTTCATACACAAGTCTTCTGCCTTATACAATGACAAAGTATAACCTCCCAGACTCTTAAACGGTTCAGGTACTGCAGATACATTTTTGGATATGAAATTGGCATGAGGGGACGCTTAAGTAAATCTTGTTAGGCTTACCCAGGACTAATTGTTAGCAATTACAGTGCTTTTCTCATGTTGAGCTCCAGTGCTCAAACATGATGTGAGCCATATAACCATACAATAGTTCCACTGATTAACAGGCTCCTCGGGGCGATCACGAGCACAAAGTTCAACATCCCCTGCATTTTGCAGCCTCTGAACGTAAATTCAGCAAAGCTGAAGCAAAAAAAAGGGAAATTCACAGTACTGTTTACATGAACTGGAGGCTGGACATTTAGACAAACACACAGAGATGAAAAAAACACCATCAGTATCCAGATACCATCAGTATCCAGATTTACTCATGTTGTTTACTTCCACATTCAACACATTTGTTTTAAACTGGCAGCAAATTCTTTTTTCTCCCAGATTTGCCTCCTGACTCTGTGCAATTGTTGTGCATTGTATAGCTGTCAAGGCAGAAGTGGAATTGATGAAAAGGCAGATAATTGTAAGTTGGGGCATATGGCACTAGAGAGAACGTAGGGGTTAGTAGGAAGAAGGGGGTTTTGTTTTGATTTTTTTTTCAAGAGTCTGGATATGACCAAAGCTTTTTCCGGTGGGCAAAGAAAATACCCCTTGTTTAACCATTTCTCCACGATTTGAAAAGTTGCTTTTTCTTTGGGGGGGGTGTGGGATGGAGAAAGAAGAAGGGCAGAAGTTATGTTTAACATTAATTCTTATTTGCATGACAAATAATAGACCTTCCTCCTGGTTCATTTCTTGTGCCCTGAGAAAATATGTTCTCAAAGAAAACAAACAAACAAACAAAGCACTGAAATGAGCTAGCTTCTGTGTAAACATGTCAGCTTCACACCTCACACGCACTGAAATGACCAGCACAGTTCACTCCCCTCAAAGGTATTGCTCCAAGCTGATTGCTGACTCAAGACAAGAACACAACCCTGGTCACAACTGACTTTCTGAGTATTTTCTCTGCAGCTGCAAGGTATAGAGGGTTTTCTGTTTGTTTTGCTCTTTTCCCTCCCCTCTTTCATATGAAACCTCAGATTCTGGAGTACAGTTTGGCAGCACCAGGCTGAAATCTCTGCCAGTTTCCTAGGGTACAGAACCTCTAATAACACAAAGCCCTGACTATCTACGCGCCTCAAAAAAAAAAAAATTTTTGTACCACGATTGCCCTTAAAATATATGACTTCTTGTTTTTTTCTCCCTGGGCTGCAGCTAATCCTTTCTGCCAACAGGCTCTCATCTGTAACAAGCCTGCCTGTGACACGTTGGGTCCCGACACGTCTCTGGACAAATCCCCGTGCACGGCTCACAAAAACGACCACGGAAACAGAGCCTCCCTCCTCTAACGGGATCAGAAAGGATCTGTGCTTTCCCATGGAAAGGCTCAGCGAAGGAGAGGCCAGGAGAGACAGCTTGCTGTTGGGGAGGTCCTGCTCACATATTGTGTGTCCCTGGTGCCTAAGCAGAGCGTTTTTGTGATATTTGTATTCCTGAAGGGTTTCCTCTGCCAGGTTGAATTATTGGTCGCACGTTTATCACTGCCATGCTGGAAAGCTGATCCAGGTGATGCTTGCTTCATACTCAGCAGTTTTGAACAGCCTTTTTCTAGCTTTAAGGCCTGGCATTGTATGACTCGCTCCTTAGGACTGGTTCTTCTTATTTTACTCCCCCTCTTCTGCCCCTGTTTCAATTTTAGACTTCTCCACTTTGCCCAACATATCAAAAGAAGATGCACGAGGTGGCAAAAGCTGGATGCATCGTTTTCACCAGCAGTGAATTATCCCTTGGGTTTTTGAGAAGGGATAATGGGAATTAACTCCATAAGAGCTCATTCTCCCCACTTACCCAATGCCTGGCTCCTCTACTCACAGCAGCCTAAGCTTAATGTGCAGCTGTGGAGGGGAGGAAGGTGACAGACACCAACTTGCTCTCCTGCTTCCTGTGGGAGAGGACACCACCTCTCCTACAAAATGCTATTACAGGGCGTGGCTGCTTTCTCCCACTTCCTCGGGGAAAGAGCTCCGTTTCCATGTCATTGACAGGGAAACGAAAAGTGCCCTCAAATTCACTGCACAGACACTTGACACCTTGGGGATTGTTTTCCCCTCTTATCTGGGATTTTAAACCAGATCCCACAGTTGGCTGCACTTCTCTGAAATCTGCTGCCAAGCCAAGAGTTTCAATTCACTCCATGGCCCCAAGTGCTGCTAAAGGTGGTCATGACAAGTGCCAAGCTGCTAAAAACTGAGAGATACCAGAGCAGCCATTGAATCAAAAACTGCAGAGGCTCTAGTTTTGTCTTCTGAGATGTCTGAGAAACAGTGTACCTCTGCATATACACATTCTCCAGCAGGAAGACAGAAAGCATTTAACTGAGGGTACTTTGGAAAGGATATGGTCTGCTATTCAAAACTTAATTCTGTTCCTGGAGTGATTAGAGAGAGCTCGCTTGGTGATGTCTCAGCTGACTCACTACACAACTCTGCACTCAGATTCAGCATCTCCTATCACCTCAATAAATACTAACACCTATATACCCTTAGCAATTCCTCAAACAATTCTATTACTTACTTTTTACAATGCTGCTTATTATATCTGATGTAGCTAGTTAGTATTACAACCAGTTGAAACATCCAACGCATAATTTATAAAATTTCACCTTGGGCACTCTGCTAAGTGCTGGCATTGCCAAATCTCTATGGGACATCTGCACTTAAGTAAATTCTGTTGCAGGCACTTTAGACAAATTTTCACACACGAGTCTATTAATGTTATTTCCTACATACAAAACTCCCAGATGAACCAGAGGCATTCATTAATAATGTGCATTAATGGGCAGAAATTTCTTCACATAGACTCTATAAAGCTTCAAATGCTTGCAAGATAAATAGTTTACTTTTGTATCATAAGGAAAGACAAAATTTTGTGTTGAATGAAACACTTGGACCTAATTTTTATTAGGAGTATATCAGCGCTCATACCAAGCACAGATGTGAATAAATATGAATTTATTTTATGGTCCCTTTGCTACTTTCACAGGAATATAAATTTGCATTTAGTGTATTACTGTAACTAAATTTGAGAACCATTCATCTGGGGAAAAAATGCAAGGAAGACCCACATTTCTGAATGGATGTTAATTTTCTGGGTAAAAACAATTAGGCCACAGCCACTCTGCCTACCTTGTAATGAGATGAGATCCTAAGAAGGAAAAAATAAAAAAAAATTAAAAACAAAAAAACAAACAAACAAAAAAACCAAAAAAATACAGAACAGGAAAAAGGAAAAAAAGTAGGAAAATACAAATCAGGTCCATCTGAACAGATTTTCCCACCTGCTTTCATAATGGCTGGTCAAGCAGCAGCCAGCTAAATATGTCAAGAAGTAAACAGGAAAAACTTAACTCAGATTATTTGCTAATTGTTAACAAAGCACAACAGCAGTGAAACCACACAGCTCTTCTTCTCACCCAAGCAGAGGAGCCAGCATATGCTATTATTTCAGGGCCATACTTTTCTCCCTGAAAATTAACTCTGACTCACCTAATAATTTGGTTTATGTGTTCATAGACAGTAACCACACCTGAATTCAGTCACAAATTTAAATTTTTTCAGCTAAATATGCATGTAAAAAGACCTTGCTTGAAGCCACCTTTCAAGTGAATCAGACGTGCTGGAGAAAACAACAGTACAAAGAACAAACAGAACAACTGCACGAATTCCTTTATAACAGTCCAAAACTTTGGCTTTTCAAGGCATGTGGTAATCTAAGCAAGTCCCACAGGGACCACATGGCACGTAAACAAATCAGCATTTTGTTTAAACATCAATCAATGGGACCTTTCCATTCAAACCCAAGTCAGCTGCACAGGCAGCTGTTAAAGGGGTGACACTCCCAGATGCCTGGGAGTCGGTGGAAACCCCATTCTACTTTTAAATTATCCTCCTAGAAGCTTACAGTTTAAGCTGTTCAGAATCTACACCAAAAAAATATTACAGTAAAATTTCTGGGGGCAACCCCCATTGTTTCTGCCATCCTCCTCTCATTCAAAATATTGGAGGTTAAAACCCCAAACTTTTCCCTCCAACCAGCAGCCCGTGCAATTTTTTTTCATACATTTCTCTGAACCACTCATTGTCATTCCTGTGAAGTATGACACAGGAATTCAGACACAGTTTTACAGGTGGTGACATCATGGAAACTCTCCAAGAAAAAAGGGAAAACTCTGGCTCGAAATGCTGGTCACCAGATCAGGGGAAGCTTGCAAAGAATTCTGGTGGATTACTCTTAAATTGCTGGACTTGGCAGAAAGGCAGCACCTCATAGAGTGACCCCAGGATGCCAGGCAGGTAAACACAGAATAATTGCAACAGAACAGCAACAGAACATCAGAATGAACCACCAAAACCCTCTGTTGAAGGTGCAAATACAGGTTGAGACAAGCCAGGAGGGCATACTTGGGGAGGCACGTGGGAAAGGTGGTGGGGTGAAATAAGAAAAGCAAGCGACAAAGCCCGGTGAATACTTTTCTTGGTCTTAACTTTAAATGTTTGTCAAGTTTTTTGGTAGTTTCAGTTTCTTTCTGTATGAATAAACAACACTGAACTTCGCCAAAAGCTGTCTCTTTGTTATGAAATGCAAAGAGCTCACACACAGAGACACTCCTTTTCTTCCTCTCTGCCATGTAAATACACATGATCGAGTTGCAGGTGATAAGCAGTAAAGAATAACAAAATCTGGTCTGCTTCACTGTGAGTGAGCAGGCTATGCACATAATCCCCTTCCTAGATATTCTTCAGCACAATGTACAAGAATTTAAAAGTGTGTTACCCATGACGGTTCTCCTAATACCTTTAATTAAAACACTACTAGAAGTTATAATGAAAAAGGATTACTTCTTTTTAATACACTAAACCCTCAAGCTCCTGTTATTTTACATTCTGGTAAAAAGGAAATGAATAATGAAGCCACATTTTGAGATTTAACATAATCGTAAGATTCTCAGTTAAAGGGCAGCAAAGAAGTTTCATTTTTAAATTTCCTTTTAACAGACACAAGCTTTATGTTCCTTTATTATTACAAATACTCTAATTTAAAATGTCACACCCTTTTAAGCTCCGAACATTTGTTAACAAGCTGCATCTTTTTTCTGCCCCACTACAAATGACAAACACAGGATCTCACTGAATGAAAAGAAACTAGTTAATAATTGGCCTTATTGTGATTTCTGCCTGCCTTGTAACACCCTTCTGGATTTCTCTGTGAATGCAAAATGCTCAATATCATCAAGTTTTCCTGGGGATCAGCATGCCAACATGTGACTACTTACAACAAAGCTATTTACTGTTTGCAAACTCTCCCACTCCCTTCTGACAAAAGCATTTTATGGTTTCCTGGATAAAAGCTGGGACACGGGGGCACAGCAAGAGGAAGGCAAATTGACTCCAAGATTCCTGCACGTCCCTGTGAAAAGGCAGCAGGTCCACCCACCGAGGGTACTCGGCACTTGTCAGCATTTTATGGGGCTCAGAGCATCTCCCCATGTTGGAACCCTGGGCACAGAGGACCTCAGGCTTTCTGTGCTGACAGGGAATGATCCTCAGAGACACACTGCATTTGATCTGAGGCCATGGGAAAGGCTTCCAAAATTGAGTGACAGCACTGAGATTGTGAGTGTGGAGTCAAATAGCAGTCAAATCTCATAGGGTGAAAAATTTAGAGTTTTGGGATATAGTAATAGATGTGTAAAAAGATGGAAGGTTTAGGGCGTAGTCTTCTCCTTCACAAGTTTGGGTGATTTTGTGTGAATGGTTGGAAAAATCTGAAGTGCAGAACATGGGTGATTAGTTACTGGGTTAAAAGTTAAAACGACTCAGTTGTCATCTCATAACTGGGTAGTTTAGGCTTAAAAAAACCTTGAAGACAGAGCTCTGTACTCCATTTCTACTCTGTTAACTTAGCATGCAGAAACACTCAATCAGTGAGGCTGTAACTGAGATAAGAAATAATCAACACTCAAGCCCAAACAATTCTGTTCTCTCACACCTTTAATCCTGACCCTGAGAAGAAGAACCAGGTAAAGCCAAGGGGTTTCTCCACATCCCTGCTGATTTCAGTGGCAGCTGTACGACCCATGGCTGCCCCAGCCTCTGGCTCTTCCCTCTGGGAATGGCAATGTCAGCTGGTCCTGTCTGCCCAAGGTGATGCCAGGACCTCCACCAAGGAGAGGATGGTGGCCACCCAATGTAACAATACCAGTTTTATCTCTTCTCTTTCACACAACTCCCACCTCACAATTTCAGCAAATAAACCAGACACTGAGCTCCTTCACCACACAAGCCTGATTCCTAGAGCCACAAGTCTGATTCCTAGAGACATATCCTCTTCTGCAACCAAAAAAATCTGAAGTTGAGCTCTGTGATCACATTATCAAAAACTAAATGATGACAATCATATACAAAGACTTAGGCAAAACTCTGAGTATTTGTAACTCTCTGAGCTTCTTTTAATGCATGGCCTCTACATGCAATTTCTGTGATTTGGAAATGGCAAAAATGTGGAATTGCTTTGTTTGGCTCATTATTTTTTGATGTCAGCTGGTTGTTAGGATTCTTGCTTCGTTTCTGTCAACTAAAAAGCCAAACTCATATCCCACTATGAGGTAGCACATTGATGCCATCGTCCATTACAAGATCCACTTATCAAAAATCTGGCACCCAAACAATTGAGGTAAAAGACAGAGCTAGCAGATTATCTTCTATGATAACAGTGTGAGGGCATATGTATCTGCTACCTGTTTCATAAAGTATTTGCTAACAGCAGAGAAAAGTCCTGAGTTCAGTTCCAGATTATTGATAAAGGGGCACACATTACACATCTGTCCCATCCAGTTCCATTCTTCCAGCAGGGCACAGCTCCCCTCTGCTGAGCATGAGAAATCAGGGGTTTCCAGAGCCTCACTGAAACTCTAAACAACCTAGGCAGATGGTTTACAAGAAAAACCATAGCTCCTTTAGAATTTTTAGACCCTTGCCCAAAGCATGAGGTCTACTTCCTATTAAAAACAGCAACAGCAACAAGAAGCCACCAGGAACTGTGGGACAACAAAGTCCCTGTTCCAATAGGATTTAATGAATGCAGGCCTTAAAAAAAAAAATCACACCTTGATAATACTGCCAAGCAGCTCCAAAGAGAGCTTGGGTGTAACTGTGCCACATGAAGACCTAGGTCATACTTGGAGAAACAAAACCTGATTTAAGAGACAGCAGATCAGAATAAATTTGGGCTCTAACTACAGTTACGGTGCAAGATAGAATATAAATTCATTACCACTGCCAATATATTTAGCCCGATTGCTCTGCCAGGTCATATTGACCTGGAGAAAGGAGTCTGCATAGGTGTGCATATCTGAGTGCATTACACATGCACCTCTTGGAGAAGGAACAGCCATGCAGGATTGATGGCTACAGACAGTATTTCTAATGGCCTTTTTAATTGGCACTATGATGATTAATTGAGGCCTTCACAGAACTCTGGGAGTGCTCATTACCACACAGCATGGTGTCCCAGCACACTGTGTGGGTGACCATTATTACTAAATAGTCATCAAAACATGAGACACTGATAAGACAAATTTCACACAAATCTACGAAGCCCAGAAACTGAAGCCTACTACCAAGGCAGCTGGAAAATTCTGCTTCCTCCCCAATATATTATTTTAGCACTGCCCATATGCTTCCAGAGAGCAGAAAAGAACTTGAGAAAGGTACTGAAAACAGGCTACGTGCATAATAAGGATTAAACACCCCATGAAGTATTGCTTGCCTTTGAAGAAGTTTACATTTGCTCATGGCTACACACAGGATATTGCAATTACCTGGGGGAGAAGCAGGTGTGCTCAGGAATGGCCAAATACCTCACAACTACACTGGACCTGCTGCCAGCACTGCCTTTCCCCCTGGGGAAATGCTGATGGGCTGCTCAGTGTCCAGCACCAAGGCAGGGGCTGGCTGAGCTGCTGCTGGATTCCTGACAGCCACTGCAGCAGGTGTGTGGGGGCAGGTGGGAGGCAGCAACAGAGGATCTTGAGGGTTTCTGCCTTCTCCCTTTGGGTTTATACAGCCCTCATCCAGCCATGCAAAGGGACCTGGGTGTCCTGGCCAGCAGCAAGTTGAGTATCAACCAAGAGCGTGCCCTGTGCCAGCCATGTTCCAGGCACAGCATCACCAGCTGCTCGAGCAAAGTGATGTCCCACTCTGGTCTGCACTGGTGCAGCCTCACCTCGAGAGCCCTGTGTGTGCAGTTTTGAGCATGGCAATATAAAAAAGATTTTAAGCTGTTAGAGAGCATCCAAAGGAGGGCCACAGGGGTGGTGGAAGGCCTTAAGTATGGAAGAGTGGCTAAGGCCACTTGATCTGTACAGCTGGAGGAGACTGAGGGGAGACTTTATCACAGGCAAAAACTTCCCCCTCTCATGAGGGGAAGGGTCAGACACGGAGCTCTTCTCTGTGGTGACCTGTGACAGGGCCCCAAGGAATGGCTTGAAGTTGTCAGCACCAAGCCTAACAGAGTTCAAGAAATGTTTGGGCAATGCTCTCAGGCACTCTTGAGGCTGTCCTGTGCAGAGTTGACAGCTCAGTGATCCTTGTGGGTCCCTTCCAACTCCGAATACTCTTGAGATTTCTTTGCCTCTGCCCTTCCCAGCTCAGTGTGCAGCCGGTGCGCCCACACAGCCTTCCCTGGCTCCTGCTGGATTACCACAGTCATTACCCACTCCCTTTGTACTTAGAGGGGTGTTTGCTGCCTCAGGGCTTCCACAGCCCACGAATACACAACAGAGAACCATGTAGCCATTTATAAATATTCTGTAAATAATCTTGGATAACACTAACACCATCTTACATTCTGCGAATGATTCAGGATTTTGTCGCGCGCTGACAAAAGAACTCATTCTCATTAGAATTCCACAAAATCTTCTTACACAAATCTCCTGTCAGCTTCAATCCATTAAAAGTAATAAAGGTATGCTCAAAAGTGGGGACCGAAGCAAATTTTGTTTAGACTTAACAGATCCCATTTACTGTGATGCTAATCAGACAGCAACAACTCACATCTTCCTTCGCCTTGAATATGGGATCTTAAGGACATCTTGCTGCCTTTCCATCACACCACGGATCTGCAAAACACTGGCCACAGCACAGAGTCAGCCCTGCCTGAGGTCACAAGGAAGGATTGGGGGAATTCCCAGGCAAGAGGCATTCCCAAAGTATTATCCACTGCGCTGAGCACCCCTCCTGTGCTCATATCTTGGCAATACCCTCCTCAAATCCAGAACCTGGAACAGAGATCGCCCAGCAGCCAGCACAGGACAAGAGCTTAGATCATCTTCTGCCTGATTACCTGGCTTTTCATAGTCTTCCTTTCTCATTCCCACTCCAAAGGAAATAGAGGCTTTGCTGCAGCTGACCCAGCTCTCTTTCTAAGGGGAAGAAGCCAGATAATGTCCAGCCAAATATAAGCCCCGTGAAAAGATGGGAGTAGCTGCCAAGAGTACATTCCTTTAAAAAAAGAAAAAAGGGAGAAAAAATAAAAATTTACTCTCCTCATGAGTTCAGGACTGCTTCCTTAGCTGGGCCCAAACAGCTAAAGCCAGCCAGAGACCAATTTGGGACCAGGCACTATTGCACACCCCAAACGGGCAAGTTTGGGGATTTGCTCTCAGTTGTAAGCTCTCTGTTAAAAACCCACACCTATTTCCTGAGCAATCTACCTTCCCAATTGTATCTCCAGCTGATTTGCACCAAAGGATATACTGCAGGAACGTACTTTGACGTTGCATTTGGCGAGCTAAGAACAGGTAATATCAAGGGGGGAAAAAAAAACAAACCTAAGTTGGCCAAACAGCTGCCAGGAATCTGACCTTTCTCAGCCCAGACAGTAAACTGGCTTTGAAAGATTTCCGAGTTTTGAGAGACGACTTTATGAACCAGTTTTAAATGTGTTTGGATCGTTAAGAATTAGTTTAAGCTGTAGTTCCCTAGAAAAGAAACTAGTGTAAATCAATCTTAAATACACATGAACAGCTTAAAATTGCATCCTGTGCCATTGCTAACATGTAATAGCTTCTGACTCCAAAGCAGATTTAAGTGTTGCTACAGAGCTGAAGATATCATTTAGAAACAGATGTTAAAGTGTCACGAAAAGCAACTAGCTTACTGAATAAATGAACTTCTTTATAGCACTTAAAAAAAAAATTAGACAGGTTAAATAATAGATGTCCTATTCAACATTTTTAGCTGGTGTAAATAGCCACCTTTATGAATCACAAATCATAACAAATTGCCAAGTTTCTGGAAATGGATATTAATCTCCTTGAAACCTTACCCTCATGATGCACAGCAAGCTTGCCCAATAAAAACTCATAGAAAAAAAAAAAAAGAAAAAGAAGAAAAAAATCAGAAAAACTGACACACATGTCACATTTGTAAGAACTGGTGCATCACAAATCCCAGCCTCTCTCCCAAGAGCACTGCTTCTGCAGAAAAAAATAAAACAAAAAAGGGAAAAAAAGAAGTCCATCAAAATACATGTGTTTTGAAGTTCTTTGGATTTTTCTAGATTCTTTTTAACTTGAAAATTCATCTATTTTGCTATTCTAAAGAAATAAGGGTAATAGCAGCCTAACCGTGGTTAAACCAATCTTTAATTCCAACATGATTTAATGAGTTTGTAAAAATCCTGTGACACAAACTCAGTATGTTCTCTTCCTTGAAAACGTTATTTTCAAAATCCCTTGACATGACTCCAATTGTTTTGCCTCTGGAATTTCTGTGGTTTCAGACACATCTGACACATCATTTTCGCTACCCTCTTGTTAACTCTCTCAAATCATTAGCGGCATTTCAGGGTACGGAGGAGAACGCTAAATTAAAGAGTCCATTTCAGTTCTCAAGCCCCAGGGCAGGAAAGGTTCAGCCCATCACAGAGAAAATGTATTTTACTTCCAACTTGGATTGCCTGTGCTCTCATTACACCACCTCAGCACCCCCTCAGCTGCTGTGTGAAGCAGAGGTCTATTAAGCTCTGAAGGGAGCTCATTCTTCTGTCTTATAAGCCAAAGAAAGACATTTCTGCAGTGATGAGAACTGGATGGAGAAGATACTTGAAAATGCCTCGTGGGGTTCCAGCCACACGAGCCAAAGCGTAGCAGCACTGAGCTGGGGGTGTGGCACAGCAGATATTTATAACTGCTGGTGGACAAAGCTTTTATTGCCTTTAGGAGCACGGAGATGAAGGGGGGAAACTGCTCTGTGTTGGGGGGTGGAAGGGTGAGCACACACAATGGGGTTTTTATGCATTACCCAGACGGGTTTCTGCTGCTGTGGGACTTTCCTCTTTCACTGGGCTAAGAGGATAATTTTGCCGTGTGTCAGCAGATCAAGTGAAGGACGTAGCTGCAGCCAGCAGGCCCCTTGGTTCATGCACACCTTGACAAATGGCTAATTGCAGCCAGGGGCTGTTTTGAAATTCTGAGCGTTCACGTGTCAGCTACAGAAATCACAAGCGAAATCTGGCAGAACGGGAGAAAGGCAAAGCACGGCAGGGCAGCAGAGGGAGAGGGAGGCTTCATTACACACGGGATAATAACAAGAGGATTTGCAAGAAGAGCACCAAAGCACAACTGGTGCCACTCATGAGAGGTGTTGGAGAGTATTTGGCATACAAAGCAAAAGTCAACAGGAAAAATAAAGTACACGTCTTTTCTTCCTCCACTGTTTCTAAAGATACAGATTTTGCTCCAAGAAAACAAAACAAAACTGACAAACCCCATGTACCAAACCAACCAACTTCCTTCCCACTCCCATCTCTCTTTTTTTCTTTTCCAATACCAGCCACTTAGAATGAATGTAAAATGCCCATCAGTTCAGTTACATGAACACAGGGACAGAGGAAGCAGCTTTGGACACGATTCAACAACAACAACAAAACTAACAATAACAACCACCCTCATCATCATCATCTCATTCTTTAATGGCTGAAGATGCACTACATAATTTCTTTGGGGACTGACACACTATGAGAGGGAGAATGAAAGAAAAGCTGCCCAAAATATTTCAAATTCATTTCAAAAGACCCACTCAATACGCCCCGCTTTTCATGAAGCTTTTTCCAGTCTAACTCCTCTGAAGAAATAAATTCAATTCAAGAGGGAAGAAAGGTACAATTTTCTCTAACTGGAAAAGGCAAATCAATACTTCATAAGTATGGTATGTGTTAGGATAATTAATTTTCCACAATATGCTCAAATCTCAGCAGTGAAAACAGTATAAAACCAAATTAATGACTAAATATTCTACATACTTAGAGCACGAAAACACTTTTTCATTCTCGTTAAATAGATTAAATGGAAATGGTTTCTATGGCTGTCAAACTGCAGCTAGTCTGAGCACCTTGAATTCTGAACCCTATGGATAGTACCATAATTGTCTTTTCTTAACCATTTGTAGAAGCTTCATATTGTATCAAAAACCTTTTTAAAAGGAAAGGCAACCTTTAAAGGTCTCATTCATTTGGGCTGTGCTTCATTTCCATTATTCCCAAAGCTCATGTAGATTTTATTCGTCTCATTCTTTGCAAGGTCGTATTTCTCTCTGTCATTTTACTTGCTACATCCTGAGCTTCAAGATCAGCAAACACAGCCTTAAATGCACTTCACCCTCACTCTAAGGAAAAAAAAAAAAATCCTTTAGAAAAGGTGATTTTGACATTGGCTGCCTGCAGTCCGACTCCCTACAGCTTCGCAGTGAGATCAAGAATAATACTTCACTTTGTAATGCTCACCTCGAGATTGCATCAGTAATGAAACACTCCAAGCAGGGATCAGTTAGAACAGCAAATGGCTTTAACATTTCCAGGGAGCAAAGGAATTGAAATATACCACACTCCACGTTTGCAGAACAAAGAGGGGACTAAAAAAAACCACGGAAATAAAAACAACAACAACAACAACAAAATCCTTCGTGGTGGAATGTCTTGAAAGAGTGAATGTGTATGGCTGGAGGAGCTGCTGTGCTGCATAAGGCACTGAGGTTTTGTTAACCACGCATAGAATCTACACTAAGAGCAAAATAAATTCTCCAATATTTGCTCTTGAGCACTTCAGCCTGTTTGCACTTTTTCATAAAAGCAAAGACGGGACCAAAAAGCCTTCCTGAAGGAAAGCATTGCAGTGCAATGATTTCCTGAAGATGATTTGCAAATTCATTCCCAAATTTCTAGCACAGTACACAGGCAGACATAGGGAGCTCAAAAATACACGGAGCAAACTCACAAGCAGAAAAAATAAAATAAAACCCAGTCCTAAAATTTGCCCTCCTCTGAGTGGGATTTCACAGCATCTCAACTGGATGAAAGAAGGCAATAAAAGCAGATCCGTGGGTATTTGTTCCATGCACAAGAACAGATGCAGGCATATCTCACTGTTTGATATACATATTTTACTGGGAAATTCCCATCTTCTGACATGTCACCCTCACAGACTAGGAATCTGATCTAATTTTGATCACTTCTTTTATAAACAACGCAGGGACAAAAACCAACACCAGCCTTGCACCACTACAGAGCAGGGAGAAATTGTTACCTGCCCCTTTTCTGGGGCCAGGCTCTCCCTAAGAGGACACAGGATTTCTACCCTTGTTTGAATCAGTGCAGAATCAGCAATTTGATTCTCAGTTTTTCAATTTTTCCCAAGTGCAATTTCATCCTGAAGGGTGACAAGTTGAAGATGGCTCCTCCTCTCTGGATATCTCCCACAGGTGCCTCCAGAATTAAATCTGAGGCCAGAGAGGAGATGATGTTCAGCTGGTTAGAAAGGCCAAAGCCTGACTCTGTCACTCTTGGAAGAACAGCCAGCTACAGACAAATATTTTTATTTATGCACACGACACTGAATCTGAGTCACTGAGACAAATGAAATGCAAAAGCTTTGCTTCTATGATTACATCCCCTACATTCAACTTTGCAGAGCCACGAGTGTGTCTCTGAAGGAAAAAGGCTCAGGACTGTGCTTTCCCAGTTTTAGTTTAGTTGTTACCAGGCTGAAAGGGGGCTGCAGGGATGATGATCAGACACCCAGATTTGTCAGTGCTCTAAAAAGACAGCATGTAAATACTTTAGATTGAAGCATAATGATTTAATACAGATAAATTTTCTGTCTTTTGTATATCTGTTTTGTAGTTACAGTAGATATTTTGCCATATGTTAATTTTCAGACAAGACAATGTGTATTAGTAGGAGGGAAAGTTCCCCATTAAAGAACATAACAGCAAAACCTAGGAAAAATACTTTAAAAAATCGACAAGAATTTTAGTACAAGAGTTTCTTATACTAACAAATTTATTCATGTCCACACTGTGTATGAAGCAACATTATTTATTGCATACCTTCTTCCAGAGGAGCACTTGAATATTTGCAGAGAAGTACAATACATCACAAATTTTCCTGTAACTAACTTTAAAAATGAAAACAACTGCTTTGTGTTAAAGAATTACCCACTGCCAGCCAACGAATTTGAAAGAAAAACATCAAAATAACTGAAGAGTACCAGTCAAGGTCCAATTTAAGTGGAATTCTGTCCCACTTCAGTTGAATTCTGTGCCAGGGTTAATGTCTACCATCTCTAGGTTATTTAGAAGTGATGAAAAGCTACATTTCCATCCCCATCATTGTACACAACTACCAAAATTTTCTCAGGCTATTGAATATAATATGCCAGGCTCCCAGATGACTGGTTTGGGGCAGGTGAAAACAAAACTCTTTTACAGGATTTTAAGTTTCTTCACAGGCACCTCGGGAGTTAGGTTTTGTTATGTTGAAGTTCACTTCTGATCTGGAAACCAATCAGTTCCTGTCCTGGAACATGGCTGAATCACACCAGCATCATTTCAGAGTTAGGACTCAGGTTCCTGCAACTCAGATATTGTATCATTTCAGAAGAAGGAATAAGCAGAGAAAGCTCAGAATTGTACAAAAGAACGATTACACCTTGTGAAAGTAACAGGAAAGTCTTAAAATGACAGAGCTGTGTCAGACTGTGTACTGCAGTCCCAGAATATCAAGGATCCCACATTACCTGACAAGGATGAGGAGCATCTTCCCACACAGAGTCCCCAGCCCGTGAAAGGATCTGCACTGCTCTGCAACACCAGGGATGAACAGCAGCCCTGGAGAGCAGAGTGCCAGCCACCAGGGACTTCAGCAGGAGACACCAGCCTCTCCAAAACTTCTGGGTGTTAGTGGGGCACTCCCATCACAGCAGAAAGCTTTCTGGGCAGGTTTGGAAGGGACAAACCTCCTGGGATGGGATTGGGGCTGAGCAGGAGCCCAGCCTGATCCCCAGGGAAGCAGTCTGAGTCGATTGGCTCAGCTTGGAAGTGTAAAGGGACTGGGAAGAGGGACAACTCCAACAAGAGGAGTCTGAGCTGAGACTTCCCAGTGTGCAAGTGAAAACCAGGAACTGCAGCAAGTGGCTCTCAAGACAGCAGATTAAGAAAAGCCACAGCCCTCAGCCACCCTCTGTGGGCAGAACCCAATAAATTCTATCGTGACCCGCGGGGAGTTGTTAAAGTTGTGTTATTATTGGGAAAAGTGTACCTAATTTCCTAAAAGGGCTCTGTCTGGTCTCTGGGCTTATCCTGGTTAGCCAAAGGGATTATTTTAGCACTCAAAACAGCCCTCATTCATAGAATTAATTCCTGATTTTTAAGAGGGTCAGGTACTTGAGTAGGGAAGGTTATCTCTGGGGTAGGAAGTAATAAGCCAGGATCACTTAACCAGGCTTCAGAGACTCCTACACAGCAGAGGTACCAGCACACAAAACCCCTGTCAAATGCATGCTGAAGGATAATATTCACTTACAACTGGAAATATTTACTGATAAGGATTGCAGACCCTTGATTACTCAGATTCCAAAACGAAGAGTTTTGGACAGTTGGAGTTTTTGCTCAATATACCACCTTTCACTCTGATTTTCAGAAAGACAAGTTACAAAAAAAAAATTTTGAAGAACTCTCAGAATTCACTGAGTCACTGGAAGGAATCTTTTGAAGAACAGTTTTTTTTTTTTTTAAAGCATGAAACTTGAACTGAGAATTTGAGCTGCAATTATCCTCTTGAAACTCAATTCTATTGGCATCCCACCTCAAAGACGAGCAAATCACAACACAATTGTGGAACCCATCTGCCCTCAATCCACATAACTGCCTCGTACTTCACATGGACCTGCTCATCCTGTCAGGCAAAGAAAAATCTCATAATCAGTTTTAGCACACCGGAGCCCTTCCAATTCTCAAAGTAATATTCCAAACAGTTCTCAGTAACAGAGAACTCAGCAGCCAACCCACTGCAATGCTATGAAAGAGCAGAACTCTGGATGACAGAGGCCATAAATTTATAAAATCCTTCTGAGGACGTCCATACCACAACGTGAAACTCAAACATCTGCTTCTCCCACCCATTTATGACAGGTTTGGTTTGTTCCAGGAAGAGCTGGGAAGAAACCAAAGGACAGGCAGTTTAACCTCACACTTTAAAGCTGTATTTTAAATAAATATATTGTGTACTCCTTTAGTACACCCAACATCCTACGGTATGGGCTGGGAACAAACACCAACAGCTCTCAAATCCTGCTTTACCTGTGTGCATACACGTACAGGAGCACAAAAGTGTCCTTGGAGTGGAGTTACACTTGATTTCCTACTAACCAACCTCAAGAACAGCATCAGAAGGAGGAAACCACAGCCTATAATTGTGTTGTGCAAACCATAAATTTCCATTGTTTAAGGGGAAATCTTCTGGGTAATAAATGCCAGCTGATTGGAATCTGATTTACCTATTATTAAACAGATGTATTTCTAATACCTCATTATAATGAATAATTAGCCACATAATTTTAATAGGCTGTAAACTAAATTGGCATCAAATACACTCAAAGAACAACTTGGCCACAGGTTTGGGAGAATCTGCACCTAAGAAAACTGCTAAGAATCTGCTTTCAATGCTTCTGATACTTATTAAATCAGCCTATACTACTTTTTTTTTAATGATGTTCAAAAGTATCATTATGGCAAAAACCCTAGAGGCACCTGTTAGTTGAAGTGTAGGGGCAGAGCAAAAGGTTGAGATCAAATTGAGAAATAACTGTTAATCTTGAGTATAAATACAATCATATCAAAATTAGGTAGCTGGGACGGGGCATTTCTTGCTCCTCGTGATGTTCAGGAGTCCGTAAATCCCATCTTAGAGGAGGAGATGGAGTACAAAAGACAAAGAACTGAAACTCTGCAGGATGGAAAAGGAGCAGCACTGTTTAAACACATCATCCTCCACATCTGGAATGCAGCAATGGGAGCCTCAGGAACAGATTAGGAATTCATGATTCTAGATCAGTATTTCAGCGTAACAACAAGCTACATCATCTGGCTAAAGAATGCCTCACTTAGGAAAAGCTTAAACATCTGCTGCTAACAACAATTTCTGCACTTATCTTGCAAAGCCCCTTCAAACTTTCATCTAAAAGGAAGTTTAGCACCAAATACTTTAGATATTTTTCTAGCAAACAAGCTAGCAGCTCTCAGGCAGAGAGAGATAAAGGCTTGGGAGTTGGGGTTTTGTGAAGGGGTTTCTTTTTGTTTCCTTTTCTTTTTCTTTTAAAAATGAAGCCAGAAAGTGGTGTCAAATTGTGTCCAGATGATGAATACTCTGGCCTTCACGTCTTACTTGGGTTCCTCTGCAGCTCACCCCTTCCAGCTCTGCATGCTGCAGGGAGAAATGGATTTTCCACGTCCATTTCTCTGGACAGTGACTTATGTGAGAAAAGGGCAAAATGGAGATCAAAAATCATGAGAAGTGAGAGAAGGGAGGAAAAAAAATTGCAAAGTTCTGCTTCTTGACAATATACAGCTAATAAGATATTCTCCCCCTGAGTAACACTGAAAGGGTTATCCTTATCCAAATAATTCAGCATGTGCTTAGTCCTTAACACAGGTGCCATTTCAATGACATTTGGTAAATAATTACACTTTACCTTTATTAGCAGTGCCAAACTCTAGATTACACCCTGAATCAAGGCTCTTGCAAGCAAATGAAATTGAATCACATCCTCTAAACCAATTCCCACCATGAACTTTTCTCTCAGCAAAATCAAAGACAAGGACTCAGTTCAAATACCTGGAAGGTAACATTTCAGCTTACTTTTATACTTCAAATTAGAAGCATGCATCATGTTTTAATGACACCGTGGTAAATTTAAGCCTTTCCACAATAAAACAAGAATGACACTAATGTTACACAGCCATGGTAGCTCTCCAAAGAATTACTGTTTACATATCAAATTAGTCGTCCAAAATTTCAAAAAGAAAAGTCTCCGCATTATTTCACAGCTGAGCTATGAAATGAACCATACCAAGCCTTGCAGGTATTCACTTAGCAATAACATAACTCTATTTTTTAAACGTGGGTGCAAAGGACTCCCAAGCCCACTTTACGCTGAAGCTTTACCTTCATAGTCACATCAACCAGCAACGCAAACGTGTCCTGAGTGGAGACAAGCCCTCATTAGATTATGCTGCATTTTAACAAATTCCTCACAGCTCCTAATGAAACACTTGCCATCTAGCAAAGTGAGGCGATTAAGTGCACGGCGCTGTGGCATGACACCATGGGGTAAAATGCCACGGGGAAGGGCTTAATTGTGGGAGCGCGCGCTAAACGCCGAGCTCTGAGAGAGCTGATCAGAATCCAAAGCGATGGGACAAGAACTGGAGCACTCCTAAGCATTCCTGGACTGCACACCTAATTACTTATGGATGGAAGCTAATGAAGTCCAAAACACACACAATAAAGCTGGAAAGTTGACGCGGCGCCTACGTATACGCACGCTTGTAATTTTTTTAACCCACACGAAATTCACATCCCAAGGTTGCATATAATGTGTGTAAGGCAGGTCTTAAGCGTGTATTTTTCACAGCTGCTACCCTTCAGATCTCCTGTTTGCATATGCAAATGTAGAAAGGCTGATGTGATGAAATCCTGCACCCAAACAAACAAACACTGGCTGAGCCCTGCTCGTCTGGGCGGGGAAGGTCTCGTCGCCGTCGGGCACGCACCGGCTCGTGGCAGGCGACACCCGGTGTTTCCTGGCACAAAATGGATGAGCTGATGCCTTCCCAGCCCGGTCTTCATGCACAGGAGGCTTGTGTAGGCACATGGAAGCTTCCATGTGGAATTTTCCTAATAGCCAAGATAGCTTGGCCCCACGTCCCAAAGTGATAGGGATGCCAAGAGGAACTCCAATTCTACCAGCTCAAATCACTTCATACGTTGAAATAGCTGCACATTTTCTTTGTCAGAAAAGAAGAACCTTCTCATTTTCAAGTCATCTGACGACTTGAAAACTTGAGAGTTTATTGATTTCGCCAACAAACTTCCTCCCAGCTCAGCAAAACATCAGAGCATCTGCAATTTGATGAAACCTTACAGAACACGTTTCCCAAACGACAGCTCAGCTACTGTAGGTACTGCATACCAGCAGCCAGGCTCTGAGTTTGTTTTTCCTGAAATGTAGAGCCAGACTTCCAGACAGACTTGGCCCTTGATACGTGCAAGTACTAGACAGCAGAAAAAGCAACTGCACTTTGTGAAGTGAAATGAGACAGCCTGAGAGGGATGCTTTAAAAATAGATAAAAGACCAAAGGCCTGAAGAGGCACTGTGGTTTTGGAGGCTGTTATCCTCTTAACTTTGGATGATGGCAAGTTGGAAAATCTGCCTCACCTGCCTGTTCTACTGACAGTCCCCCTCTGCATCTCCAGCTGAGATGAGCTGAAGGGTTTTCAAGCACTGTCTGTAGTAAACATCTGAACAGAATCTGTGGAAGTGTCCCCAAAAGACGTGAGGGCTGACCACCCAGGCATGCCCCAGTGAGCTAAATTTGCAGTGCCTGGGCTCCTCCAGTTGCCCCAGACGTGGCTGAGGAGAAAAGTTTAGGCTACCTGAGCTCTGTTGATTTCTAAGCAAGCCCTGAGAAAATCCAACATGCTGTGAGCCAAACAATTAGCCTTCCAAGAAAAAATGGAACAGGCCGGACAGAGATCCCAGTGTAGCTTCTGATCTGCAGCTGGCAAGTCGCTGCAGTGAAGTGAAAATAGATTAACTGCATACATAAACTGCCTGATCCTTCTGTAAAACTGAGCAGGGGATTTGTGGGATCTGTAATCCTGGTATTCAGGTCTTTCCTTGTGCTCAGCAGAGACGTCTGAATCTGTTTCAGGCATGTCACACAGCTACTTTCAGCTGACTCCTCCAACACTGGGGATTTTAAAAAAAATGTCCTTACAACAATATTCAGTAACTCTAGACACTAACAATTAACAAAAGTTTTATGTACATGCCTATAGACATCCCATTCCCCTTGGAAGGGAATATTTAAAATGCATTATATGCAGTATTACATCCAATGTGGAGACTGTACTACTGTGACATTACTATTTTCTGAAAGTGTCCCTTTTTCCAGTCAATTTACAGGTGTCTGTCCATAAATTAAAACTGTCAGTACTATGGAAAAAATAAATATTTTAGGGCCATCACAGATTTGATGCTAAAAAAAATAGATAACTCTTTATAGGATGTAATGTCCATAACATACACGGTGTTTGTGTGTGTAGACTATAAACCCAAATATGGTAGCAAATTTTTTAAAAAGTCACCAAAATAATGCTCTTGTCCTAGAAACTAGAATAGAATTTTGCAAATATTTCACTAACACTAACCAACCAATCTTCACGTAGATAAAAGGGAATAAAAAGCCAACATCTCAAAACATCAGATGGTCAAGGTGCTTCAGGAACCTGTGGCTGGCAGCTCAGTCCCTGGAATCCAAGGAGGATCTCCAGTTCATCCTGCAAGGAAGGCAGCAAACACAGAGAGGCTCCACATAACATCACATCCTTCCAACTGGACAAAATTCTAAAATGCACATTCTTATAGCCATAGATATTGCCACTGAAGCAGAGAATAGCATTAAAATTAAGAGTATTCTTGAAGAGAACCATCTCATCAGAATGGTTACCTAAGTCTTGCTACTATCAAGTTCTGTTGCATATAATAAACCTGAAATCATAAAAAAATCCAATTAAACCCACAACTTTAAAATCATGTTAAACATATCTGTACTTTTTATTGATTCTCTACTTTAATCATACAAAATTCACTCCTGGGCCTTCCAGAGAAAACGAAACTATCCAGACAATAAAAATAGTTTTATAATAAAAAACTTTTTTTTTTTTTGAAGCACAATTTTATGAAGCATTGTATTATCTCTTGGAAAATTATAACCTAACCTGCTGCTGCTACATTAAAATATGATTCATTAATATGTAAGAAATGAAGAATATATTGGTAAGTGATTATCTGACAGTTTAAATGCAAAATCAGCATTTGGGTCAGATTTTATTACTGCTTTTTGATTTCGAAAACTGTGCATTTACAAGACCAAAAACTACATTTATAAATGACAATTTCTAGATTTTTCTTACACTGCTGTCTCTCAGTAATGTTATACTCCAATTCCAAAAGCACTAGATAGAAACGTGCATGAGAAGCTTCAAATCTGAAGAAATATTGAATAATTACATTATCATAGGGAAGTGACAGTTTTGAAAGCATCTTTGTCAGGTTATTTTGATAAGTGTCACTTCCAGCTCACCGTCAAGAGAGGGAGCATAAATGCCAACGAGGGAGAATTAGGGAATGCAAAAAAAATATATCATAGGAGATCTCAGACCTACTGCCTGTTTGCTAAAAATCTGTACCTCAGAGAACCCAGCACTGAGCCATAATGTAACATCAATATTGTTTTGGCAAGTAATTAGGAATCCATTCAGGAAATTCAATAGAGTTGAGTTAAAATTTAGCTGTCACTTTGCATGTTGAAGCATGAGCCTAACACTTGCAGAAGACAGAGATACCTAAATTATCAGCAAGTGATTTGACTGAGGTATAAATCAGCCATTCTCTTGGATTTTCTATGAGTATACAAAAGAACTTCTTTAAGCCAATTGTCTTTGCTCCACCAAACTGTCAGCTTTAGTCATTATTTTACACAGAACAACAATTTTCTGATTTAAAAGAGAACTGAAGATAAGCATGTTTTAGGAATCCAGAACACTGTCATGCCACAGTCCTTTGTTTAAAGGGGTATCAAACAAATAAACAAACAAACTAATAAAAAGCCATCATAATCACAATATATATTTTTATATCCCCTAGCAGCCAGGTCATGAAAAGATCAAAACAAAATCGTATTTCTCTCTGTTCTCAGTTAATGTTGACAGGGTTGGGTGAGTGAAACCTGCAGTGAATTATTCTGTGAGTACTTGGAATGCAGCAGCAGGACAGAAAGACACACAGCGACCAAGCAGACCTGCCAGCATCTTCCTGGGTCACTTGCCATTACCGAGGAAAAGCAAATAATTTTTTGACCTAACCCATCTATTTGCCATTTATTGTAATTCAGGGAGTATTTCTCTCTCTCTGTGATGTTGCTGGTACACTCACACAGGACACTTTGTTATGAACAAGGACTCATTTGCTTTTTTCCACCTCAGCCTGCCTGTCCCAACTCCTCCTGGGTGCTTTTCCCCTCTCTGAATTCCCCACTCCTGACAGAGCTGCAGTGCAGGAGTTATTCCATCAGTCACAGTCACGAGAGTTATTTGATGTGCCACAGATGTCACAGTAAATACAGGCCCTTGGCTTTGTTCTGGAAAAGGTATCTGTCAGAAACAACAGCGAGATGGGGGATTCCTCATGTCCTGTACCCTCCCACAGGACACAGCCAAAGGCCCTGCTCCACAGTTGGGTGTACAGGCTCCCAGCTGAAGCACCCCAGTCAGAAAAGCAATTATTTCTAATTGCCTGTGACATTTCAGATGATTGGGAAAAAAACCTAAAACGAAGTATCTTCATTGAAAACTACTTTATTACTTAATTGGATGTATTTCATCGCTCTGTGTACTTTCTCAAAAAACAAAACACTAGGAAAACCAAATTTAAAAATTCCCATTGGAAGCCAAGACCAACCCAGCCTCTCTTGAATCTGTAACTTGGGCAAGGAAGCATCACACAGTCCAAAGGAAAAGTCAGAACAACTCCAGAGACCATCAAATCCTCTACAAAATGCTAATGAGCTCTCAAAATCCTTTGGGGCCTACCTAAACCAGAAATAATTTCAGATTATGAATAATATGTGATTTTTATTTTTTTTTTCTCCTTCCTGGGAAGATGCAGAAAGTCCAACACAGAAAAATGATAAATAAAACTCCATGTGAAAGCACTGCCACTATATAGTACAGCAAAACTACAGCAGGAATCTCAGGCATAGGCATGAAAATATACACAGCAGAAAAAAATAAGTTTAACCACTCTCCAGCTAAAATGAAACCTGCTTTTTTCTAAGGATGATACTGATGCCACAAGTCCATCTGCTTCCTGAAGGACTTGCATGTCAAACCAAAATTAAAAAAAAACAAACACAACTCTGTGAAACTGTTACATGTTTTGGCTTGTAAATTCCTAGGCTAAACCAAAACCAGCATTTATGCATTCAGATGTTTTTCAGCTCGGTTTCATATTTTTTTAAACTATTTTTTGGTTGGTTGTTTGAACAATGTACAGGAACAGTGTATGTATCTACATTTATGTATCAGAAATGGCAAAGTATTAAAATATTTTCCCAGTTTTAGTAAGCCTGCAGTAACTACAGTAAATAAAACCTTATTACTTGTGAAATGTAAGGTCAACAGCTCTGGTCTTAAACAGTTGCTCTCCATTTTCAGGCAAGTTTAACGAAAGTGAACGTGTCAGTTCCAGAAATATAAATGGCCACCAAGAGACTACATTGACAGAAAACATGTAGAGTTTCACACAGGGCAGATTTTGCTTTTAAACAGAGCTCTGCTGAGTTGGCTTCTACCACACACAACTTGTTGGATGTGTTTAAAACCAGACCAGCTGGGTCCATCTTGATTAATTATCATCTAAGCAACAGAACAATTAGAGATGCAGCTTTCCCCTAGGCTGGCATTTTGATGTTTTTATGCACACACACCTTTTATGTTCAGAAAGTCAAGTTGCTGAAACACTCTCCCATCACTGCTGGGGTTTATTGTAATGGTTTTCTTTGCTTCCCTATCCAGCTTAACCTCTGAGGCCTACTATTTCATTCTTTCTGCTAAACTGTTTTGCAAGAACTCCTGATAGTACGTTTGTTTTTTTTTAAAAATTAATGCTAATTTATACAATTACTACTGCTCAGCAGTCAATTTCTCAACAACAAGGTGCTTCCTTGTAACCGGAGCAGTTTATTCACCTGACCCAAAGATCACTGGAGGTCCCAGTGATGTCTTAGGTTTTAAGTTTTATATTTTTTAGATTCTGTGCTGTTTTAGTGGATAGTTTTGGGTTTCACATTCAGTGCTACTGAGCTCTCTTCACAGAGAAGGGCGACAACACAATTCCTTCTCCAGCTTGGCACCAAGGACAACTTTCAGGCCCAAGAACAAAACCAACAGGGAAGGGAGAAGAAAAACCCAGGAGGATGGAGCTTCATAACCTGGAGCTGTATCTGGACAATGCACTCCAATGTGCTGATGGACCAGAAATGATAAAAATGTGGGACCTCATGATCAGGGTCCATTCTGGTTTTATCTGGGCTCTTGTGCTGCCCAGGTGTGCCCATTGAGGCCTTTTAATAAATCCCAAAATTGGCGTCCATTTTGGGGCATCTTGGGTGTGGCCCAGCTGGGCTCTTGTGCTGCCCAGGTGTGCCCAGTGAGGCCTTTTAATAAATCCCCAATTTATCCTTTTGTTCTGGCTGGGCTCTGCTCCAGGGCAGCCTCCAGAAGGCATCACCAATTTCCAACAACTGACCCTTGGTAGCAAAACCCTCCAGAATGGATTTCCTAAACGACCTGAGAATGTTTTGCCAAGACCTGAGCTGCAGCAGCCCCCTCAGAAAGCAGAACTGTGAGGCAAAGGTCTCAGCTGACAGTGCTGGAGAGGGAGAGGTTTGCAATGGACCCATACCTGCATGAGACTGCAACCCTCCATTAATTCACACAAAGCCCATTTGGGCTCTGCTTTGACCCTGGCTCTCTAGAATAAACCGGGCCCAGGCAATTTCCTCCCATCTACCTGTCTCTCCTTCCTGCTCTATGGAAATCACCCTCAAAAGCATTTGGAAGCCATTAGTCAACCTCAAAGAGACGTGGAAGAGCAGGGGAATTAATTGGCAGGCAATTAATTTCCCTGGAGTTTGGGAAATCACCAGGTGGGCAGAGGGGAGGCCCCTCTATCCACACCCACAGCAGGGTGAGCTGATCCTGGCAGCCCTGGGCAGCTGCTCCCACTGCTCCTGCCCTGGAAGGAGCTGTGGAACACCAAAGGGTTCAGGAACCAGCCACAGAAACTTTGAGAAAACCTGGGACTGGGTTTTATTTTCCCCTGCTATCCCCAGGACTCTCTCTTTTCCAACAGCTGTCATGATTAAGGATGCTTTCTGAAGCTGGAGGTTATGGATCATAGTGAGCACGAGCAGCCACTTCATCTCCCCATGCCCACCATCCATCACAGTCCTTCCAACGAGGGCTGTGTGCCCTCCTGTGTGCGACACGCCAATCCATTCCCACTTATTTCATAAGCTTACTTTAATGTCTTCCCCTATAAATTATATAAAGAACAAAGCAGGTTGTTGGAAGAAGGAAAAACATCTTGTTTCTCACCACACATTCTAGCTGCAATATCTGGACAAGGGGTGTTTTTGCCGACTAGTTTAACAACACGAGAAAAGGTGAATAATGAAAACTGTAAAAAAAATTTCATGAAAATTCTTCTGAAGGTGGTGTGTTAGTGGTTTGTTGCCTTGATATAAATTGAAAAAAAAAATCAATTCTCATTTGGCATCTACCTCTTGGGGTTGGACTAAAAGTTTTATAGTTAAGTCTTTGTTACTTAACACATGTGTACATTGTATATCCAAAGAGATAATATCACATAACATTCACTTTCATACTAAAAGGCAAAAGACAAATCAAATATTAGAAAACACATTGAATAATGAATAAAATTAGTGCCTTTTGACAGTATTGTAATACAGTCTTTACAACATTAAAGCATTCTGGCTGTCAAAAATACAAAATCAAAGCCTTTACATATTGTATGCATTTGTGAATGGAAACTTCAGCCTTAGCCAGTAGGCACAGAATCAGTTCAGTTTTGCAGTTGAGAACACAAAAGCTCTTTAACAGGCTTCTAGCTGTATTTGAGTGATATGGACACAGCCCTTAAAATGAACAGCAAAACTCTAAGTCATAATCACACATATTGCAATATACTTTTAGCTATTGCCCCCAGATAGAAGATGCTGAAGAACCATTTGTATTTTTCCCCTTTGGTTAGATTATTCTGTGGTGCAAGCTTATTTAAAAAAAAAATAAAAATGCAGAACTCTTTTACAATTTCAGAGTATTTTGTAAAAAACACAAAAATTTACCCACAGAATTCATGCTGCAGCAAACAAACATCACATTCCACAAGCTTCCCAACAACTTCGCTGCCACTAGCTTGGTTGGAATAATTACTGTTATTTTAATAAACACTTCACATTCCAACTACTTAATACACTATTCACTGCAAATGGTCCCTTTCTGCTCTTGTCAAGCCAATATCAATACTCAGCAACTGCCTGAAGTTACCAAGGAACTCAGTTTTACTTGGAGAGTATTTTTATATTTTTTTCTATATATGAATTACTCTGTCCTTTTCTCTAAAATATTTTTGTATGAAAAAGAGTACCTGCCGATTCAGGGCATTCTCATAAATTCATTTGCACAATTATGACAATTTTGAAAGGGTTTTTTAGTTCCAGATCATAGTGAGTCCCAAATTAGGATTGCATTTCAAGCGTGGTAAAATGCATTACAACTTGGGTTTAGAAAATGACATAAGGTTCATCATTCTACCAGACTTGAGGTACGTCTCTTTCTCCCCTTGATCTGAATTGTTTCAAAGTTATTGCACCTGTATCCCCCAGGGAAAGCAAAGCATCACATTATTCTTTGCAAAGCTCACTGGGTGTTTGGATCAATACCTCAGCACATTAGACTGCTTTCCAGAGCCAGCTTTTATCCTTCAACACGTTTCCTTTCAAAATTCTTATTTTATTTTTCCCTTCACCCTCTTTTATTTTCTCCAAACTGACATTCTTGGTTAGTGCTTGGCTCCACTCTGCCATATCTTCAACCTTTATAATATATTTTATGGCCTGGTTGCACACATCTCAGGATTGGGCAATTTTGAAGAAGAATTCTCTTCCCATAGATTTGTGAATGCAAATCTAGGATTATTTTAATTCTTCCATTTTCTGTTTGCCACCTCCAGTTGTTTATACTGAATTGCAGTAGTGAATGCTATTTCATCTTTGGGGTTTCTTTTAACTTTTACTTCTCAGCTTCCCAAAAAAATGCAGTTTCCAATTGTCTGGAATATCTATAGTGTTTCCAGCTTTGTGGAACTGAAAGCATAGGATGAAGAGTGGGGTTTGAGTACTCTCAAATATCTACCTAGCACCAGCTGAGAGCAAATACGAGTTCCTTACTTACAAACCCCTGACTCCCCAGCCACAACCGTGTCTGAAAAGACTGAACTTTGGTTCCAAAAGGCTAATTTTCAATAGCACTGCACATTTTGGAAATTTTGCACATGTTAGCAAACACTTCAATGCACATATGTAAACACATGGAATGGGAATATATTGCAGCAGACCTCTCATTAGGGGTAGAAATGAGCCAAGACACAGACTCACATTTAGCAACCTGAAAAGGGTCCCTTCTTCAGGAAAAAGAATTCTTCACAGCTCTGCCACCCTGACTGTGCCCACAGGCTCTTACCTGGCTCAGCTGTGGCTGCAGGCTCCAGCAGCAGCTCCAGCCCCATCACACCCACAGGGACCCCACAGCTGAGCTTTGACAGCAGCAACTCTCCTCCCTGGCTCCTTCTTCTTTGGATCTCTCTGGATTGTTCCCTCAAGGTTCTCCTCTTTCTCCAGGTCCTCTTCCTCAAAGAGCCTTCCACCCAGCCAACCCACCCCTTTTATCCCACCCATCTTTAATTGTCCACAGCTGTGACCCATTAAGGGCAAGGCTGTTCCCCTGCTTTGGTAGTTGGTGCAGCTGTGATTTCTCAGGGGAAAGGGATCATCTGTGATCCCTCCTTCCACACCTACAGGAGGGTAGCGTGGAATGATCCCAGGTGGAAAAGTTCACACCTTTCCCAAGCTTTGCTGGAGGCTTCCAGCTCAACACGGGAGCAAGTTATTTCTTCCAACTTGGACCACAACTCTCTTGCACACATTAAAAATATAGTTACTGACCTTCTTTGACTGCAGCTTTCAGAATTATCAACATTTTGAAAGATCAGATACCAAACACTGAGACACACCTACCTATTTCAATATTCTCTTTTTGCATGCCAGTGCAGATCAAAACAAGTCAAGTATCCTAGACTGGCAGTACAGTCTCAGGGAACTGTTTTGATATTCCAGATCTGGACATGTTTTGGTTTTTTTTGGTGGGGCTTTTTTCTTTGCTTGGGTAGATTATAAATAAAGAAAGATGGGAGCCATCTGTTTGTGGGTGTTTGAATAATGACCCAAATGTAAGTCTCCACAGGCCTATCCCTAGGAAGATAAATTCATTTTATTTTAATTGAAAACTTAATTTCCTAAGAAATTGATGAAATGGATCCCACTTCCTACCATGCCCTTCTAGACACAATTTCACATTCTCCAGTGCTGATCTTCCAGTGCTGACATTAGACCAGATGTAAGTCCAACTGAAAATTATATCTAAATGAATCATGGTGGAAACTAATTGGGGGAGTTGATTTCGCTCACCGAAATCTTTTCTTAGCGTGAATATGCTATCCATCATTAGTCTGTTCAAAATACTCCAGCATTCCTGTGACTTCAAATCAAACTCAGGGCCATACTCTGGTGCTTTCTTTCCCCTTTGGTCTAGCTACTGCTTTCATTTAGTAGAAATGAAAAATGAAAAATTTAGTCTATTTCCAAACTCTCTGGCAGTATCAGCCACAGGGGCTGTAATAGTGGGAATCCATGGGAACTGTCTGACTTTCCTGATATTCTTTATACCTGGAAGCAAAGCAGTGCTCCCAGGAGGACAGCAAACATAAATCAAATTAGTCCCATTTCCGAGTATTCAGCTTCCTGAGATTTCACCTTCAGCAAACAATGTGGGCACAATTTTGAATACACTTCAAGTTAAGAATGAAGGAATAAGAGAAGGAAAAGTAATTGGAAATTTAAAGTGATTGGAAAAAAATCGTTTCTTTCTGCACCATTACTGAAAAAGGGCATTGCACTTTACTAGTTACCAGAGAAACAGTATCTGTTGTTCTATATTCATTGAAGATTTATATAAAATAAGCCACACAAATGAACCGTTTCTGAAGGTGAATGGTAATAAACTGGCTAAGCTACTGTCCTCTCAAGCCTAAATTAAAACCTGCTATATTTACGTATTTTCCTTTTTTGTTTCCTCTCCATACATAAAAAAAAGTCATTCAGAGTCAAATTCTGAACACCTAGTAAAAATGCAGACTTTGAATATATTGAGTGCCTCTCAATGTGCCAGATTCCATGCTGATCATCTCTTGGTTCACTACTGGCTCTAAGGAAAGCCAGGAAAGCTTCCTAACTCTGGGTCTTAGCAACACTATGACGTCTTTATAGCATATATCTGACTGAATTAATTTTTAATTGCTAAAATAAATTACTGTAACAACCTCAGAAAAAGCGAAGCTGAGTTTTCACTTTATTAGAATAAGCCATGCCAGCATTCTTGCAGCCCTTCTCTGATTACATTGTATTGAGTCTGGCTTGTGACAGGGAAAAAGATCTGATTAGGAACTGACCTAATCCAATCATACAAACAGCCCACAGGCTTAACAGAGAGGTTATCCCCCATCACCCATCCATCAGCAGTCCTGCGGAACTACTCCAAGTGACACGAGGCATGGAAAGAGCCACAGGCTCTCAAAGCAGTTCAGGTATGAAGTTCTCCACAATCCATAATAGCTTTTTTGGTTTCTGAGCCCCTCTTGCAAAGCTCTCCAGGCTGGCTGCCAACACACCCAGCCATTAGGTTTTGGGTAAAATGACAGGAGGGAGCAGCAGCTCCATCACTGCTCCCTCTTGGGCAGCCAGCAGTGTGTGCTGTGGTGGGGCAGCCCTCCCATCCCAGCCTCATGCTCTGAGCCAGCCTGTCCTGTCCTCCCCCAGCTCTTCCAGCTGTTTCCCCCTGATGGGGCAGGCAGCACAGCCCCACTCTCCAGGGCACCAGTGAATCCAATTGTCCCTTTGCAAACGGCCGGAATTTCAGCAGTAAATCTGTAACGTGATGGCTGACAGAGCTGCATAAACACTCAGTTTGCTGCCTGTGCTCCAAGGAAACTTTCCTAAGCAAGCTGAGGACCAGCCAGCCACACTGGGTGGGTGGGGAGGCTGTGCAGTGCATCCTCTTGCCTCCTCCCCTCTTGTGCCTCGCTAGGACACACGAAGAGAAATATGTGGAAAATATGACAGGTCTTTCTCAAGAGGATGGAGATGACTTGGTGGGCCTGGAAAGCACCTCACTGAGCCCTTGGGCCCTGCTCACTCTGTCTCTGGGTTTGGAGCCGAGAGCTCAATGCTTGGCTTGGAGCAAAGGGAGCAGGTCATCCTGCAAAAGGGAGAGGAAAAACCCAGGCAGCCTGGCAAGCTCCTACAGCACTTCCAGGAGTGTCTGAGGACAGGCAGGCATTTTTAAGCAACACAGAAAGCAGTTCATACACTTACAATTTCTTCCTGATCAAAAAACAGACTGCTCCTGTAGAAGAGAGGAAATTGAGTTCCCTTCCACCAGTTCCCTTCATTAGCATCAGAGCACTGCAGAGAAGGAGCTGTGTGGGTGCACACATCGTGGCCTTCCTCCAGAGCACTCTAAATCACTCCCTCTCAGCACCTCCTGTTCCAAGAGCCATGACCCAACACCACTCCAGCAGACAGGCAGGAGCAGAGCTGAGTTAGGGACCAGCTGTACAGCACGGACACAGCAAATCCATGGAAAAGCTGCTGTAAAAAAAGGGGGGGCCCTGGCAGGCAGCAAGATGGATGTGAGCCAGCAGGGCACCTTTGGGGCAAGGAAGACAACCCTGTCCTGGACCACAGCAGGCCAAGGGATGGGATTTCTGAACATGATGATTTGATGTCATTCCTGGAATGATTGTCTGGTTTCGGTGCCCTCAGCTTTTCAAGAGAGACACTGAAAAAATTGGAATGGGTTCAGTGAAGGGCAACCAGGATGATTAGAAAATTGGAGAACTTCTCTTACGAATAAAAGTTTTAGGAACTGGGCTGGAGAAGAAAAGGCTCAGAAGTTCTAGTCATAACTTCTACTACCTAAAAAAAAAAAATGTACATATAGAGAAAGCAGAGGACTCTTCCCATCAGGATGTGTTTTTACAAAACATTGGTGATGGGGACAAGTTGCTGCAGAGGAAAGTACAGATGAATATAGGGAGAAAATATTCAGTGAGAACAGCTAATTTTGGAAAAGATTGCTAAAAGAAGTGGTGGAATATTCTTGTGAAAATAAAATGAGGCTCAGCTTGGTAACGTCCTGAATAATCAAATCTAAGCCCTGCAACAGAAAGAGACCAAACTATTTCCAGAAGTCCCTTCCAAAACATGCTTTGCTGTTGTTCCAATTCAAACCCTAAAGTGAAGGGGAAAAAATTAAGCAACACTTTTCTTGAAATGAAGGTAATTCTACGAATAAATTTCCTTCACTCAATTCATCTAGCAACGGTATTTTTTAAATAATACATCTCCCTCTTTCCTCAAATCAAATAAAAATGGACAGGAAAGCAAAAGTCATCAGTCTAACTTGTCACAGACTGTTGTATTGTAAAACTACATAGCTTCTTGGAGCCACATTTCTTTTTAAAATGGTTAAGATCCCCTGCAAAATCAAAAGCAAAGAGCTTAAGTAATCATCAGTAGCAGAAATCATGGGTTTATCCTAAATGTCAAATGTAAGTGACTCTGTTACTGAGAAAGGAGAGCAGCACATGCCTTTCCTGCAGTTTTGGGAGGGAAATCAGAGGACAGAGCTTTCAGCTTTGGCTTGACTGCTCAGTGTAATCTACAACCAGCTAAATGACAGAAGCCCTATGAAATGGCTGACAACAGATTTCTGATGAACCACCTCATCACAGCCAACATACACCAAAGGAAGAAGACTGCCAAGACCATCTACTAGCAAGGACAAGACTCCAGGCCCATCTCAATGAGAGGAAGTGTTGCACATAACTTCTGCATTCCTATTTGGAGGGCAAAAGTCCTGTGTAGACTCTTGGAAGCAGCAGTGTGGGGTTATGTGGTTACAGGGTGGGATCTCAGCCATCCAGCCCCACACTGGAAACCACCAGCAGGACAGCACTGAGGCCCAAAAATCAAAGCAGATGAAAGTCTCCCCAACTCAGAGCTTCTCCAGGGACACTCAGGAGTTGCAGTTTGTCCTCTGTTGAAGATGTCCCCTGCAGGGGGCTGAGCTACGTGACCTTAAAAGGTCCCTTCCAACCCAAATCCTGTGGTGATTCTACCATTCTATTCCACGGCTTTTACATTTCCAACTTCAGCTGTGCAATCTGAATGCTTATCACAAGCTGCACGTATCATTTAAAGACAGTCCCTGAAAACTCGGTTTGTTGTTGCCTTGAGCAGTCAGGAAAAGTGATTTGACCAGCAGAGCGACGCTCAACTGGAATCAAAACTGGACAGGGACTGATGCTCACCAACTGAGGCTCTGAACTGAAAGCTCACACAATGTCACCCTTGTTTCTCCACTAAAATAAAAGCAGCACAATGAGCATTTCATTCTCTGAAGTCTCTGTAAATGAGAACAGAAAAAAGGGCAGCAGATAGCTCCTCACAGGTGTCTGGCAGGGGTTGTTGGGTCTCCCAGTGGGAAGCAACAGAGGAAAAGGAGACTAAAAAACACACACCGAGCAAAAGCAAGATATGGGAGACAAGGAAGGGAATAAATTATTTTTCTAAATGGAATAAAGGACAAGAGGAGTCTTTGAAAATTAAAAAAAGACAACAAAAATATTTGGGAAGAAACCTGAACAAGCCAAAGGAAGGAGAAGCCACTTATTTGGCCAAGGGGCTCCCTTGCAGGAGCCAGGGAAGGAAGGGAGAGGAGAGCACACACAGCACAGGGAGCACTCTGGCTGCCTGATGTGCTCAGTGGGAGGCACTGCAGGCAGCTCTGCATTTCCCCCGGGTTTGATCTCTGACAAACAGCACTAAAGTAAATATATGCTCCTGTGGAAGTTCAGCAATGTCCCTGGAGCTCATTCATTTTCTAACCTTTTCCCAGCTGCTGGCCTGCGGTGGTATCAGTTCACATGAAGCCCGACTGGATTTCAAAGGAAAGGTCCCAGAGGTGACAAGCAGCTCATTAATTCACTGTAGTGCTTTAGTGCTGGAGGATGTGCTGTAAAGGCACAATCTGAAACTATTTAGAGCCACCAAATAATTATATCACAAGAAGCCACTGCACACTCCACATTCGCTAATGCTAAAATCTAGCTATGTAATCTGCTGAGAGAATTAATGAAGAAAAAAGGAGGAGACTGGCAATTTATTAAGAAATGCTAATCAACCTGTTTTTGAAGTGTCCCTCATTTGCATTACAAACATTATTATGAAAATTCAGCATTATGCTTCTCTGTGCTGTATTGTGCTGCTCTACTGAACATCAAAAATATTCACTTCCTTAGAGCAGGGGAAAAAAGGGAATGAAAAATCATGATCAAAGATAACTTCAATTACTTGTTAATTTCACCTTAATTCCACTCCTGGGATAATAAGCCTTCCTCCTAAGTTCCCTTCCCTGTAACAAATTCTGATATATGCTTATAGGCCCCTAAATATATTCCCCCAAGAAGTACAAGAATAAATATGCATCGGTGTGATTTACATAGCCTTCACCACAAGCACGGTAGGCCTGTTTGTAAAATACCCACTACAGTTTACTATGTGAAAAACTCATTAGATCCCCTTTGAATACAGGAACTAAACTTATTTTTTAATTTATTAGACACACTTTGACTGGTCTTCTATCCAAAAGCATTATGAGGGATACTCAGAGACACTTTTACTCTCTAGTAAAAATTAAATAACAGTGAAGACAAATCAGAAGTGTATAATTTTGATCAAGTATCAAAACTTCATACGCTCATTCCTGAATAAACTTTTTCTTTTCCAGTTGCATAGATAAGTTGATATGAAGAAAAGCAAAATAATTTGTAAGTTGATTTAGCTATCAAGAATTTTCCCACAATTAATTGCTGAATATACTTTCTTCCCTTTTCATTGACCAGTGAAATTTTAGCTGCAGAGGCTCAGGGAAACACACCTGATTCACCAATCAATACTATGAACAGGTAGAAAATGAAGAAATTACTAAACTTTAAAAAGCAGGCAACAGAATAACATCTCAATCACTAATACATTTCTTGAAAATGTTTCTCTTTTAAAGAACTTGTGAGCTCTGAAGAGAAAAAAGTGATAATGGAAATTTCTTGACCAGCTTTGCCTAAAATCGAAGATTTATATAGCAGAATTTTCACTGAGGCCAGACAAACTCAGACTGAAAGAATCTTCTTTAAAAATATTTGACTAATAATACAATATATTTTCTTTGGCTATGACTCTGAAATGTAATGCAACAGATGGAATGACAACACATCTAAAACCCAGCAAACATACACAACTGTATTTAAAAAGACAAATCTTTTGAAAGGAAAACTTATCTCACCTCAACTTCTGAATAGAAAAATTACTGTTAATCTTTCTTTTTTGGTGTATTTGTGCTTGTTTAGAAAGCAGAACTTGAAGAACAAAGGTTGAAACATTAGGAAGGTTGAGACTATTCAGAAATGAAAGCCACCAAATGTTGGGTACCAAAATGGGAAGAAAACCCCCCTTTTAGAGACCCATTGGGTAATGAGAACAAGATCTCTCAGGAAAAAAAATTAACTGTGCTTTCCCTTCCTTATATCTACTGTTAGTCACATATTTTCCCTCTTTCTTTGGAAAGAAAGTAAAGGAAAATGAACCTGCATTAGATTCCATTTTATCTGTTTGGCAGAATATGATCGTGTCTTCATTAAGACAAATCGTGGGTGTTTCTGTGGGACCACACTGATGGGTGTCATAATTTGTGAAGCATACACTTATAGTAAAATAGCACCTCACATCGGCCTTTCCCAGGAGCAGGACTGAACTTTAAGACTGTGAACTGCATTTTGAAGATATGGATGGAGATTTGTGCATGGCTGGGTATTTAAGGATGCAGAACTCCTCCCTCTCCTCCTCTCTTTGTCCCCAAACTACTTCCCCGCCGTGCTAGTTTCTAATGAAAGGCCAAAATACAAGGTCTTCTGCTGTTACAGACGCTTTCTCTGCACACTGAGAGGCTTCAAAGTTTTTCTTCCTACCCCAGGACCAGGCCAGGAATTGTTTGGCCTCAGTGTGCCAGGCAGGGGTCTCACCTGCAGCCACTGAAGCGATCGATTCGGCAGCACTCTGCTTTCCTGTCAGAAGGGTTATAGATTTTTCCCGACACGGGAGACCTGCCAAAGGAAAAAGGCACATGGGGAAAAGGCTGTGCTGTATAAGGGAGGCTGGGAGGGCTGGTCCTCCTCGGGAGAACATCCCTAAAATGCATCCTTCTCTTCTGAATTCCTGTCCGTAGATCAAAACCTGACCGTGTCCCCGGAGGGCAGGACTGCAACAAATGATACACACGTTACTCTTCTTTCCACACAGACTGCAGGTTAAAATGACCCTCAAATTTCCTTTTATTTTACTAATCTGGATGGTTGAAATGTCAGCCACCTTAAGGGGTATATAAAACATTATTTACTCAGTTGCAATTTAGTTTCTAAACTAAAAAGAATTGGTCTGTGCAAGCAATGAGACTTGAAACGCAGCAGGCTTGCACAACAAAGTTCTGTGATGTTTCCTGGATTTACACTATTTTTTGAGTTGTTTTCTCTGCTGTATAATCCTCCCAAGGCTAAAAAAAAACCCAGGTATTATAAGCACATGATTCTTTGAACAGACTGCATGAATTTAATTCAGCAGTTTTCATTCACAGTACTTAGCTATGGCAGACCTCAGGGAGCTGTTTGAGAAGCTGCTCCATTCTGCTTTCCCCTTTCCTTTCAAACATGCATTTGTATTGTTGAGGACTGTGATTTAGGAAAGGCAGGAATACAGCAGACACTGTGAACCATTCTGATTTTCCCTCCTAGGCCATTAGATTTTTAAGTGACAACATTGGTTCTCCCAGTGGGCACATCCTCTTTTATTGGGGTGCTTGCAAATCTTCACTGCTACAGTATATTGTCTTCTAAGGTTCAGCAGCTGCAGCAGCCCTTAATTAAGTACCTTCTGACCATAATTTTACTGTATAGCAATCTAATAAATACTAGGAAAACAAAATATATTAAATGTCAGAGCTATTGGGAAAAGAATAGAATAAAGAGGAGAAAACCAAGCAGGGGTAGGTACAGACAAAATCACTACTTAGATGCTTTTTAAATAAGCACTGGAATCCAGTTCGTCAAATCAAAGGAACAAATTACATTTGTGAATGTAATCTTCTGGGAGCTATTTTTTTGTGTTTGTTTTTTTTTTTTCTTTTTACTAATTCACCACGTTTGCTGTATCAATTATCTTGGCTTTCCATTCAGATTGAGTTTCTCTTCTAATCAATACTTTAAACCAAGAGCTTGATCCAAAGCCAACAGGGACCAGTGAAAAGTTTCTTTGACTTCAGTAGAGTGCAAGCACCAGAATTACATTAAGAAACTAATCTTCACTGTAGATGTGCTACATGTGAAACAAAGCATAAAATATTTGAAATTACAGCTTTTTAATAATGCTTCAATACCACTTTAATCACACAGACATTTGCTCTGGGACTCTGGCCTCGTATACCAAAATTCAGACAGAAGCTCTCATTTTTGTCTCATTTACCCAACAGTGTAAACAGAAAAACATACATAATAGCAAGTACATTAAAACTATTCTACAGCACTTCCAAAGACAAGTCTCAATTTAAAGCTCCATTTCTTAGAGTCTTAATTTCAATCAGGATACCTGGAGCTAATAATTAAACTCCACAGAAATTATAGAAAGGGAGCACTGGGGAAAAAAAAAAAAAAATCAATAAAGAAACCTTTTAGAGGAATATACCTCTGGAACAAATGGTTGCAGTATTCCTTCTATTAAATGGCACCTGAAGGAGGGAAAACCTTAAGGCAGTCCTCAGCACAATGCTGCGGATACTACAGAACATCTCCTTAACCCTTGGCAGATGCAATTTCATTGTGGGGGACTCTAGTGTTTTTAAAATGACAAAAAAAAAGTAGGGAGACAAAGCTCAAGTTTACTGAAAGCCGTGGCATTGACTCGTTGGCAGCGCTGCTCGGCAGTAACCACCAGTGATGGATGCTGATGTTGAAACAAGATGACTTTCCTGCCCTGTGTGCCCAGGAAAGTCCCATTACACTGTCATTCAGGGATCCAGCACATGGCAAGTGCTGCCTCATTTCGTTCTTTTTTTTTCGCCCTAAAAATAACTCTTCAACTGATAATTTCAGGGTGGTACCTCAAAGTTGCGTGAAGCTGCGCGGAGCGAGGATAACTATTCACCCCATTTATCATCCCTTTGTTTCCTGCTTGACAGGGATGATAGCCTAATTTTTCCTCTGCATGAATAGAACATTCACGTCACATCAAATTCTGAAGTCATTAGTTAGTATATTCACCGAATCTACATTAATAAAGCAGTAACTTGATCACTGGCTTTTAAAGTGCCAATTCAAAATGGGGAAAAAAAAAATTAAAAAAAAATAAAAAACAGGTGCTGTTTAAACAGCATAATCATTATTCTAATTGATACCTTAGATTGAGCACTACGGAAGGGGGACTAAGTACTGAACTCCCACATTCACTTTAGTTCAAGCAAGTGCCTCTCACTCAGTGCTCAAGGCACAGGAGTCAGCGGCATGGGAGCAGGATCTCTGTCCCTCTGAATGCACGCTATTGATTTAGCTTCCAAATGCCAAACTACCAGGCTTCCTCGCTGTGGGAGAGTTCCAGAGGAACAGGAACTCCAGCCAGAGACAGGATCATTAAAAGAACCACCTCTGAACAGACCTGTTGCTAAAAATAAAAGCACCTACCACGATTCTGTTCTCCGTAGGTCTGAATCTCGTCTGTGAGATTCAAAACCCTTTGAGATTGTAAGGTATGTCAAACTAAATCCCCAAAACCTCTGAGGCAGAGAGATGGAGAGAACTGGGGTTAAGAGGCTCCACCACATGCCCTGGAAGCTGAAGGATTGCAGAAAATGTCTAAATCTAGAGAGCTTAAATCACATTTCTAGTAATCTCTCATGGGGTCTGTTGATTAAGCCTGAAACTCCTGACAGGCTCTGGATTTGAAGTAAACATTTCTCCAAGTTCCATCAGGGACAGGACGGAGCACAGGCCAAAAAAATTGAAGTCTGAAGTTTTCTAGCAGTGGGGAGAGATGAAAAAAACCCAAAAGCCAGACAGCAAATTTCACAGGAACAGCGTGGCTGTACATCCTGTTTGCTGAGCAACCAGGGACAGGACAGTTTTCACCTGAAATTCTGGCAGGGATCATTAGTGCACTTTAAATAGGCATAACCTCATTAAAAGCAGTGTAGATTAATCTCCTTAAAACTTAAAAATATTTGGAATATTTTATCAGTATAGAAAAATTAATACAGAGGAGAGACCCAGATTTACTTAAAAACATCTTGGAAAGATGGTAGATTGTGTCCCAAGGAAATAGAACAGAACAAGCCCAAATTTTATGGATTTGTTGTTTTAAAAATCTATCGTGCAAAATAAACATGCAAACAAAAAGAACAAATAGTACTCAACTTTCAAGCATATTCCTCTTTACACAATTGTTTTTCCAGCTGTCTTTTACCTTATCCCTGTGACAGGCACTCATGGTGGAACATAAAATATGTCTTCACTGATGATACAACTGCACAAACAGTGGTATTGAAGCAGCTCAGGTGCTCAGGCACTTCTACCCTGCCTCAAGACTTGAAAGGTTTTGCTTTGTTTAAAAATACAGGTGTATATGTAAGGAGGTAATTGCTACTGAACAACTCACTGTTCCCTAACAGAGAATATAGTGCAATTTCTTAGAGATGCTTCTTAAACCAATATAGAAAGGTTAAGTGAGAGAAAAAAAGCACAAGTAGAATATATGAAAGGGCACTGTGGCTTTGAACCTTTATATGAGCATTTAACTGAAGACTAACAAAGCAGAAACACATTACAAAGCTACAATTTTGCAAAGTTTGGGACATAAAAAAACACCAAAGAATTGCAGCATAATAGAAGATTCAACAAGACTTTCCAAGATAAGGGTTTCAGGATGACCCATACAGTGACAGATCACAAGCCAGAGACTGTAACCCTCCAATTATTTTATGGAGAAAATAACTGTGGTGCAAAATGAATAGCGGCCACTGAGGGAGAAAAGTTGGGGGGGAAAAAGACACCAAAGTGCAGTATGGAAGTAAAAACACCACAGAGACAAAAGACACATAACTAGCCAGAGAAATAGGTGAAAGAGATTTCAAGCATTTTAACTTTACAGGGCCTGTGAAGTAAGTAAATATTACCTCTTTTTGCTTCATAATTGAGGCAATAAGGGTAAATGATTAATCAAGATCACGCAGGATGTCTGAGCCAGAGCCAGGAACCCAGATTTATTACCTAACCACTGCACTGTGCTGGCTCCCACAAATGATGGAGACAAACTGCAGGGAGTCAGAAAGAAAAAACTCAAAGATTTTGGGCTGGCAAGACTAAGCTACAAAACGAGACTTAAAAAAAAATAAAAAAGTGGGGTTGGCACAGTTTTGCCATGACAAAATGATCGAGCTTGTAACTGCACACCAAACCTAGCACATAATCAGAGATGGAACAGCTCACACAAACTAAGGAAAAGCAGCACAAGGCCCTGCAGAAACAGAATTCTGGTCCCCACACCTCTGTCCCACTGGTGGCAGAGGTAGGGAACAAACAGGAGGGTCAGGAATTAGTCCCACTGCTCAGTTCCATGCTTGTTGAAATGCTGGGCATTTCTGACATGCTTTGGTGTGGCACAAGACCCACACAGAACAGTGCATCTTGAATAAATTCCATCCATTCCTTGGCTAAGGAAGGATTAAGCATTCCTAGGGCTTAACCATTTCCATACTGTGAAGGCTGGAAAGGAAATTTCAAGGGAAAGGACAAGATAAGGTATTTGGGTTTTTCTGAGGTATACATTATTTGGTGGAAGGGGTTCAACAAAGAATTGTAAAATTTAAGCCTGATAAGAATTAACTAATCACTGACAGATGGAAGCACTACTCACATCTACTGAGGGAAAACCTACACACACTGGAAAACAAACTTGCCCAGATAACAGAATAACCATCAATTCCAGCTTTAAAATGGGTATTTGTTGGGAAAAGAATCAATGGACTATTACAGGGGACCCAGTCTGACTTATCCAGAAGCTGAAAGTGAACAGCCCCATAAATTCCACTCTGAATGTGAGATTTTTAAGAGGCAGGTGAGCATCACAGGGAAGTGGAGCACTCCTGCTGAAGCAGTGCCCTTCACTTGAGCAGGCCTGTCAACACATGAAAGATTTGAACATCAAACGACTTTAAGGTCAATTTTGGCAGTAACCTTTTAACTGCTCCTATAGCTTTAACATACATAACTGAGATCACAGAATTGACACCCATCCTCCAGGTCTGCCAGCAAAATTGATGAAAACAAGCCTGAGTTCAGCAAAACACCCTGAAGAATTCTGTTCCTGGGACACATGTCCACAGGAGCAATTCTGCCTATTTATTTTTAATTAAAACAACGTTTAACACAATGCAGAGCTGAAATGAGAAAGTGTGATTGGCACAGCCTCCGAGGCAGGGCAGCTCTCGCTGGTCAAGCAGGATGAAAGAGGTCATGGACCTTTTCTAGTTGATGGCTCATATCCTCAGGTCCTGTTTAAGTCAGTTGGTTTTCAAAGGGGTCTCAGTAAGGCAGGACATTTTCTGTCCTGGCTCACAAGGTATATGATACACCTACACATTTTTTAAAGTGTGACCCACTTCTGTAGCCACAGGCTCCCAGCAAGATAAAATTTCACTGCCTTTGATGGCCTTCTCAGGACTGGGAATCCCTGTCAGGACTCTCTCTTGCTTATTGAAATTCCTTTCACCCCTGTCACCACCAGCAGCAGCCCCATGGATGCTTTCAGCATCTATCCAGGCAGATCAGGATGTTGCTGCTTAAACTAAATCAATTAGCAAGTGGCAGATGTCCCGGGCAAGGAGCTTTTCCATGGAAGTCTGGTTCCTTGAAATCACTTGAAAGGTGAAGACAACAGAAGTTAAGGCCTCTGGCTGGGCTCTAATGCCTGCCACAGGGATGAGATGGACCACAGACAGAAATCAGATCAGGAAGGGAGAGCAGATGAAGGCAGCCCTATGTAAATTGTCAGATACAAACAGGAACCTGCAGTGCAGTCCAACTTTTTGCCAGATACGTCTCTAAACAAATTAGTTTATCAAAGCTGACATCTAATTAAATCTTCTCTTTAGTGTCTGCCATTCTTCTTGCAAGTCCATGCAAAAGAGGTTATAGGAAAGTTTTTGATGACATTAAACATTAATTGCCTTCTGTATTCTTAGATACTCATTCCAACTCACTAGCTCCTAAATCAAAATTCAGGCCATGCACAGGAAAATTCTGTACAGAACATGCGACCACATCAAGATCTGGTATCATAAGCAGATCTAAAATAAAATCTGTAAAGATCTAGCATGTATTGGGAAAAGCACTATTTAAAATTAAGGGGGAAAGGACCAAGACCTATTCTCCTGTTGAGTAATGTATGGGGGCTGAGGGAATTCAAAACCATTCTGTGTTATGCTCCATACATGCTGCTGACAGCCAAAACTCATAAGGAAACCTATCCTAGTGCTTTTTGATGACTGACAATGTCCATGTGGCAGTTTTTTCATTGGCAGAAAATGAACATAAAAAGGACAGACAAGACAACTTTAAATTCCCATTGATCTGTCAGACTAAGTTAGAATCCTCATATAATCAAGTCGATTTTTTAAGAAGCTGAACACGGAGCAAAAAAGGTGACTTCAAACTTTACAGGACCTAAATCCATTCACGTAAGAAAATGTTAACAAATTGTTCTTGACATCACACAATGAAGTCATGACATAGTGGGAAATTGTCACCTTAATGTGCCATTATACACATCTCTATATAGTTATCTTTTAATCTGTAAGCCTTCTTAAAAACTTTTTAAATATATTTTAAAAGGAACTGGAAATACAAGGCTGTGAAGATGAATACTCAGCTAGGCATTCTTCAGATTAGCTGAGGGTAGAGGACTCACTTTTGCAGTGGCTCATTTTGACAGTGCCAATCAAAATTATTCTATGGAAATCATGTCCACACAAAGGTAACAATATATATATATATCAGAAAATTAGACCTCTACAGTGTTTGTAATTGCAGAAGTGACTGCCTGGCACACTCATCTTATCTGGCTGGAGTATTTGCCATGTCTCTATTGCTTCTGCATCTTCAATTTACAGTCACTTACTGGTCAAAACCCACTATGAACAACCTTAATTGCATGAAGATTATCTTCTCAGTAGGCTGCCACTGTGATGTACTGTGACAGCTTTCTGCTTTGTTACATTTATGGTTTCCAAACCATACAAAGTCCATCTCGTCAGATGAGATTTTCTCATTGTTACCCAGCCAAGCACACAGCCTGCCATGTTTGTGCTGTTTGAGGTGGTGGCTCCAGATGGTGTACGTGTTTATGCAACCACAGGAATGTTGCACCTAACTAAACTTTTCCCAGACTTGGGAATGTTTGAGTACTGGACAACAGGAAGTTATTTATCGAAGAAAGATTTATAGAAACCTTAAAACCTCAACAGGATCACACAGGCAAAATGTAAGGTCAGTGATTTGCCTGGTGTTTGATAAGTCATTGCAGATCTGCTCTATGCCAATGTGGCACAACTTGAACGTCACCTGCTTTCCAAAATACCACTTAAAAATACACGAAGAAACCTCAATCTCCATTAGTATTAAATGCTTTTTAATACAAAATACACCGTTCAAAAGTACACAATAGAGAATGGCTGTCCTGAAAATACCGCCCCAGCTCTGAGCAGCGGCTGAGCAGCCTGGTGACAGCAATGCCTGTTCTGCTTCCCATGTCAAACTGAGAACCTCTTTTCCTGCCTTGCTGTTTCCAAATGATACCAAGAAAAACCAAATCTCTATTTCTTTGGGTTGTTTTCACAAGACTAAGAAGGTTGTTGGTCCCTTTTGTACTCTGGAGGGTGTCAGAAGCCACCTTGCCTGGCCACCCCACTCAGGCTGGATCAACACTGAGTGTTTAATAAGATGTGGCAGCAGACAGTCCATCTTTATTGCTGTTTTCTAAGCTATCAGCACTAGGGAAATCAAAACAAAACCAGCAAGACCAGGTTCAGAGCACTGCAAATGTTTTCTGCTATTTCTTCCCTCCACAGACTAACACAGGAGGTTCTCATTCCTCCAGCAAGCTGGTTTCCACATTAATGAAAGCAGACCAGAGAAAATGTAAGTAATTCCTAGCTGGGTTTTCCTTCTTTTGTTCAAATCCCTTTTCTTCTTTTGCTGTTTCACTTGCCTGATAATTATCTTCTCGCTTTTATTACTTAATTTATTTTCTTCCCCTTACAGAGGTCTCCAACAGAAATGTGAAATGCTAGTGCAGCTTGTAAAAAATGGGCTTGGCTGAGATAAATACAAAGATTCCTGTGACTCATGAATTTGGCCAGAAGTAACTGGGTCCTGGGTGAATGTCAGAAGATACGAAGCTAGAGTAACTCAAATTAGGCAAATTCAGATGAAGACTCTAAGTCAGCATGTCAAAAGTTCACTCTTCACTCTGCAAAAAGCAAGAAGCGTAAGTTTTCCTGGCTGCTTCCTGCTTGTTATATCACCTCCAATTTAAAATGTTATAGTCTTGGGGGAATTTTTTTCTGTTTTTTACTTTCCTGCTTACTACCTTAGTTACACAAGTCACATTTTGAACTGCTGTCGTTGATGGAAATAATCACAGCTCTAGATGATACGCTTTTTATTTTTGCTGCTCTGATTGTAAAATTGATTAATGAGCCCTGAATTTAGAAGCTTCTATACTAACAATCCTGGGTTTTAAACAGCCTCACTTTCCTCTGCTGAAACAGAATACGTTGTTACTTCCTGTGAAATATTTATGTGTTCACGTGTAGATATGAAATATATTTTAGTAGACAGAGATTTTAGGTCTACAAGAACACCTAGTTTAAAAAGAACAATGTAACCTCATGTCACACCGTTGAGGAAAAGATGTTGGTCTCCAGACACACCGAAGGTTTAATACACACACCATCCAGAAAAACCCTCCCGATGGTTAAGCCCAAGGTCAACAGTAAGTGTTGGATACTCAAAATTTGAAAAGTACAACTAAGTGCAAGTTCTTGTTCAGGAGATGTCAATCTTACTCATGCAAGGACGCTTTTGCTGGCTCCAGCCACTAATATGATGGACAGTTTGACCTGTAGAAACATGCACCTTTTCCTGTATCACCCCAAAAGCCAACAGGGTGGAGTTCATAAAAAAATATGACAAACCTTCCGTGAAATAAAGGTGGCAGAGCTCAAATATATTTATCAACACATTCCACGTTTCTTCTGCAGATTGACTCCTTTTCCAGCTGAAGATTGAATAATCACTGTATTTACATACAGATGTAATGGTCCACACATGCAAAGTGAACTCATTAGTTTTCAAACCATTCCTACCAGCACTCAAGCAGCATCTCTTCAGGCAGAATTCTGGCACTAGGGAACTCAGCTGCAGGAAGCTGTGAACTCTCAGCTACTTGACTGCTCAGCCATGAGCTCTGGCATCTCTCAGCATTAATAAGGAAAGAAAAAGCCCACCACGGGGAGATGGGGTGCTCACTACAAAACTGACATCAGCAGATGAAGAGCCCTGATCGGTATTAATCATACCTAATATGATTAATAATTCAAAACCAACACGAGGCAAGAAACACTTCTCCCAGAGCAGCAAGACTCTGGAAGTCATGTCAAAAAAAAGGAAGTCTGTTTCTGAAAAAAATGTATTGACACCTCAAGACCAAGATATACCGCAATGCAGTGTTCTCAGAAAAAAAAACAGGAGTCACCCCGGCAGCTTCGGAAGTCACTCATGAGGCAGCACAGATGAAACTAGAAATTCAATATCTTGCTTTGCCCATCACTGAGGGCTGAGCACAGAAGCAGTTTTTCCTTTTTCAAGAGGTGAGCAGTTAGGAGGAGAGCTGACCCTTCACCTCCAATCAAGCCTGTAAGGAACGGGAATCTTTAAGCCTGGACATGATTTATTAAAAGGGCAGGATCAATTAAAAACTCATATTTCTAGCTGAAAATTTTATTACCAATACGTCTTAAGATACTATCATTACCAAGAGGTAATAAAAACTTTTCCTGCTGTGTTTCTTTTTCTCCAGTTCCCTGACTATGTGCAGATGCCAGTCTGGACAGGTAGCTCAAATCAGTTCATACGAGTATTTCATATTTCAGATTTGTAAAAACAAGTCACAGCCATGTGGCTTAAATGCTAGAATTTTTCAGGAAGATATCAGCAGTGAAATACTGGAAACTAATCAATCTCCTTTCTCTGGCAAATTTGAAATATATAGCCTATGTTTAAAGAGAGTAAATATGCAGGCAATCTAAATGCTACCTAATTACAGAGTATAATATACTGCATGAGCATACAGTGTCACTTATTAAAGTTTTAAGAATAGCAGGTTTCTTTTCAAATATCAGCATCTTTTAAGTGGCTTTCAGGCTGTGCATTTTCTACATGCCTCTCCCATCTACCGAGCTGCTTCCAACACAGCAAACCCCTGCTGCGAGGAAGTTCTTGAGCAAATAACTCAAAGTTCTGCTGCCACTCTTGACAGCTCACAAGATGATGCAGGTGACATTTCAGAGGCAGTCTCAACAGGTAACATGGCATTTTTTTCTGCACACACTCCTAAGTGGTGTGACAAAAAGTGAAAACTCCCTCAAGAACTTGGTACACAGACCAAGTGGAGCCTTACCTGAAGTGCCACCACAGAACAGGTGTGAGCACCAGAATGGTGAACCCTGAACATCAGGATTGCAACTTTGGTGCTCACACAGCCTGGGACCAACAGAGAAGTCACAGCTGTATCTTCCTCTTTTGCCTAGCCTACACCTCTCACAGAACAAGAGGAGGACGGGGAAAAAAAATCATCTTTTCTCATTAATTTTCTAATTCAGTGCAAGTTAATGCCAGAAACAGGTCGCAGCTCCTGAGCACACTGGGCAGTACCAGCACCATCTGCTGCAGACTGGAACACAGAGCTGAGTGTGGAGATGGGCCACCAACATCCCACCCACCAGGCAGGAGGAAAAACTCCTCTTCCATCCAACTTCCATCCTGCTTCCCATCAAACCTGAATCCTTGAGACCCTTTGGTGTACCTCCAAAGCTGCAGCATCGCTTTGGGCACCACCAGTGCATGGAGAAAATGATGGAACTCTCTATCCCAAGTGCCTGTTGGGCTGAACCTCAGACCTAGGAGCAGCAGAAACTTCTCAAATGTGTCTGCTCCGAGACAACAAGGAGCTTGAACGCGTGGATTGGCACCTTCCCGTGGTATTTTCTGACTCAGATTCCTTCAATTTGTCAAGTATTCCCCTTCAGCAGACCCTACAGTGGCTATGGTTAGAGGTCAAACATTACTTAAAACTACACAAAGCACAGAACAGCTTGATGAAGACAAAATATGTGCAAACAGGTGGCAACAATGCAAAAGCTGAGACTGGTTGTAGCATTTCACTGATTTATAGTCATTTAACTTTTTTTTTTTTTTTTGGTGCCTTATTCTCAGTCCTAAAAACAAAACAAAAATCCACTTGAGGCAGGACAGAGGTCAGCGATCACCATTTCAACTTAAAATATCTCCATTTAAATGCAAATGCTAGCCTTTCTTCCTGACCTTTAAATGTTCATTTCATAGAAATGGAATAGAAAGTGTAAATTTTGTGTCTTCGTATCTCTAAGCAGCTCCTGTGTCATTTAGTTGCAGTTTTTGACACATAATCCTTCTTATTAAATATATTCCTTCTGATTAAATATGTCATTGTATCAGCATGCTCTGGCTCCTCAGAGACAAACCCCAGTCATTCTGCATGAGGTTTCATTTCACAGAGTACATAGATTAAAATGGAGATTATCACAGCTTCTTACTCTCTATTATTTGAGATAAACCCAAGTTTATGTGATACCAGCAAAAACGCTACAATATTCTTTCTGGGGCTTGCTCATAACAAAATTAAACAATACTGATACAGCAGAGGCTCGAAAGCTCTCCTCAAACACGTTCATCTAACTCAAAACCTCCCTTGTGTACCTGCAGCCACCTATTACCCTTACAGTTCTTGGCAATTAGCAGATGATTTATGCATGAAACAACAAAATTAATGAATTTTTACACAAGAAGACCAAAGAGACTCATCCTTGCTGCTATAAAGAGCCATCCTGTGTTTCTCCTTCTCCTCCAGGTACTCTGCACCTCCACAGCAAGGTCTTGTTCCTTGAAAGAATTACTTTCTGCCTCTTTAAAAAGCTTGACACTGCCATTGAAAAGAGCAATGTTGTGTAAAATGTCAGATTTTCAGCTGAAGGGCAAGAAGGTACCAGTTCCTGGGTCAAATATAGTCACATCACATCACTCCAGATCAAAGGTCCACCATTAGCTGTAGCATCATTTCACATGTCATGGGCTCCCCTCCCTGTTCCACCAAAAAAAAAACATGTTAATGGGTATGGCTGTCCTCACAAGGAGGCAGGTAGATTGTCTGTGCCTGCACGTGCAGGAACATTTCTGTTGTTGCTGTTTTCACCAATTCAGTCATTAGTTTCTTAAATTAGAGCCCATCCCCTTCCATATATTTTATTTCATGATTCAAATCGGGACAGACTCAGTTTTAGTGTCAATGGATTATGTATGCAAATCACATTCATGCTCTGGCAAACATGACTCTAACTTTGATTAAAAAAACATAATTATGCTTTATTGCTCCGTTTATCAGGGGATGGGGAGAAAAGTTTTAAGGACTGATTTTTCATGATGGCATTTGTTCCTCTGACTATCAATCTGGCTAATGGCAGGAGCAAGCCTAAGGAATTGTCTGTCTCATCTCTCAAATCAAAAGATAATGAAGAAAACCCAAGTGTGAAAATCATTGTTTTGCACAGACCAGCACACTAACTTCTTGAAAACATTTCAGAATGAAATGCATTCCCTGTTTATATTCTTTTACGTTGTCCAAAGAGTTTCTTTACTGACCCTGCATTTCAGAGCCTAGATATTAAACAAATTAACTCCTAAACATATACCATGGAGTCGAGGAAGGTTCATGCATGCAAAGGACTCAGTATCACATCACAGGATTACTAACCACAGCAGCCAGAGAATCACAGCACAGTCAATTCAATTTTCAGCGATGCCTCTTTAGGCTCTAACGAACCATGGGGCCCTAATGAGAGGTTTCACTGAATCCTGGCCAATCAAGCAGAAATTTTATGGAGAAAAGGTAAAAGCTAAGAAGCAAAACCACTCAATAACTATATTTTACAGCAATGTATTCAACCATGGCTTAATAGTTACCCTTTAAATCTGTGAAAAACCAATCATGATAGAATAGTAACTTTGCAGTGCAATATTGGCTTCCTTCTTTCCCTTGTTTGCCTGCTCCCAAAAGGGAAACTGTGACCTGTGAGGGGAGAGGAAATAAATGCTGAAAAACTGTGAAAGGAATCATGATACCTTGGTTTGTACCCAGCAGCATCTTAGGCTGCCCTCAATATCTTGAACCTCTTTGATTTACTGGGCCATTAAAGTTCTACTAACAATTCCAGTGCAGTTCCACAACTAATGGTTACTGACAGCAAGGGTTTCTGTCTTTCCACTTAACAGTGCTAAAAGATGCAATCCTGACCTCACTAAAGTCAACAGCAAAACTTCCACTCAATTCTGACTGGTGGAGCTCTGTACAGTCATCTTCCAACCTGCAAAGTGTTTTCTAAAAGAGTAATTAAAGTATGGCAAAGGAGTGCTGTCAGCTGGCAAACTCTGTGCCAAAATGAAAACTTTGATCAGGGGGATGGGTAGCCTTTCACACTCCAAAGGACAAAAATGGGCTAAGTGTCTGTCTTTCAAAACATTCTTGGGCTCAAGGAGGCTGCAAGATAAGGTGTTTCCACAGAAAGCAGCAGAATCTGCTGAGGAAACATGAGCCTTAGCAACAGATTTAACTTTTCTTACTAGAGCATATCAGAGGAAAAAGAAAGGAAGGAAAGTAATCAATACCTCTGAAGGCTTTCTTGTTGAAAGGGAAGAATTTGGATGGTGATGACTTAGCTCTCTGTAGAAGAGTTCAAGCTGGGATGGGAGAATAGCTCTTCATGAACTTCAAGACCATAGAAGCTTTCTCTTCCAAGGATGATGATGAGGAACAGTAAAGAAAAACAGATCTTTCCTTCCAGGTTTTAAGAATTATACTAAAGATTATTATGTCCCAGATCTCTCTCTCCCTTTCTCCTGAAGGAGCAGAAGTGGGACATGTCATAGGTATCCAAGCTGCAGAGCAAATTAATGGATTTGGGGCCTTGTTCTTTAAAGATTCACAGAAAAACTCTGTGTTATAGGGGAAAATAACTTCTCCAAAACACTCAACTGAGGTTTCACAGGCACACTGGCACAGGAGATTTTCGGAGGAGAGGATAAAAGAAACTAATCTAGTTTGCTTGGCACTGGAACAAATAAAAGTCATATGGTGTTCACCAATATGCTGCATTTCACCTCTGTGTTAGGTGCAGGAGGATGAGCCTGGTTTCCATTCTTCATCTGTAAAATGGAAATGACATCAACAGAGTAAAATCATGGAATAACAGCAGTGAATAAAAATATAATACTACCAAGGAACTTGTGATCCTCCAAGTCCAACCTCTCATACAAGGATGGTAGATCCTTTCTGGATACGAGTACATCCCTTCAGTTTCACTCTCGAGCTACAATATCACTGTTTATAAGCAGAGATTGTCACATGGCTGTGATGCTTCTAAACCACATAACCTCATAGTTTAGACCATGCATGAAAAGATCCCAGTGCTCTGAATTCTGGGCTAACTAGAGACAAATGTGGGAACCAGAGGAGCAAAACTCTGCTCTGTTTCTGCTGCTTTTATATGAGGAGTTAATGAAAATTTAACCAAGAAAATGTTGGCTCATTAAGATCCTGAATAGTTTAACAGACAAATGTAATGACACAATCTATTTGCTTGGATTCATGAAGTCCCAAATCAAGAAGTGCTTTAAATTTTTTCATGACAGAAAGACATCTACCAGATCCTTCAATCCTTCCCTTTCCAATACCATGTTTAAGCTTCCCAGTTCTTTTATTTTAATTTCTAGGATTTTGCTGAAAAAAATCCCTATATTATATGGATAGTTCTATTAAGTTAATGCTTTTCTCTCAAAAGTTTGGTGGTTTGGGAGACACCAAAGTCCACACACCCTGGACAAAAGACAGAACTTAACAACACTTCAGTTTAGTACAGTCTAGACAGTCTAAAGGATTGACATCAAAAGACAGAATTTTTCACTGCTACACCTTCATCACTCTGACCTGAGCTCATAATTACTATCGTGCCAGTGAATCAATTCAGCTGTGCTGCTAGAATGCATAAGTACTGACCTTTGATAAATGTGAAACCAGATGGCTTTGTTGGATCACTGGAAATTTGGCACGTATCACACACCACAAAAACTGTGCTGGTCTGTCAGCAACTCTTTTAGCTCTCCCCTTTTTTTTGTAGAGCAGAGAGCTGGATCAACACAGAACATATGCCACACTCAAAAGTCAGGGCTGGCTGTTCCACTTTGCTCTTCAGGCACGTTTAAGAAGGAAAGGTAGCAAGGTAGCACCTTCTTATCCCTTCACAAGCCACTCCAGCTCTCAAATGCAACAGAAGTTGGCTTTAAAATTCTGGAAGGAATAAAAATGTCCTAAGTTATCAGCACGTACAATCAAATTACTTTGTAAAAGAAGAATATTTGTGTGCTGTATTAATCAGGGTAATAAGGACAGTGTGGTAGACTTAGCAGTCTAGGAATTGCCAGACAAGATCGTGATTCAGCTTCTTCAGAATCCCTTCACCAACTGTGGCCAATACCAAATGTTTCCAAGGAAGATATAAGAAATCCAGATGGACACAGTTAAAGCATAAAATTTTGCATAAAGATAAATGTCTTCTCCACTTTGTGAAAGTAATCCAACTTCATCTTTAGCCCTGAAGCAGGGTTATTTAAATTACTTCCAAAGCCCAGTTTTTCTCATTTAGGTCTAGTCTCACGTAGCAAAAAGGCTTATGTGACTGCTTTGGCCATGACAGCTTCCCTTCTTCCCTCACCAAAACGTGACTTTTGAACCTTTTGGGCCAACTTCATCAAAACTGAAACGAAAGGGCACGGAAGTCTTTGAGACAACTGAACCCCCAGAGGATCCTGAACATCGGCTGACAGACCTAAGGAAACACCCACATTCCTGCATCTGCTGAGGAGGGACAGCCTGGCCACGGCCTGCAGCCATCCATCCTGTCTGGCAGCACTGGGACAATCCATCCCATCACACTCACAGCCCATCAGACAAAGATTCTGGCTCATTGGAGCCAAAGCCTTTTGACCCAGCAGAGGTAAGGGTCTCCTGAGAAGTCCAGGGCAGGAGAAAGAAAGGGAGCTGCTGTTAACCCACGGGGGATATTCACGTGACAAAGGACACATCTCCAGAGGAAACCCAGGTTCATTCTTTTAACTGAACACCACGTAATGTGAGAGGCTTTTCCCTCCACGTCTAAGCATTGACCTACAGAGGTCTAATCCCAGCACCTCACCTTCCACCTTTTGCTTTTGCTTCTTATAAAGACTTGGCTTACTATTTTAGAGCTGTAAGTAATCAGACATTACAGGCTTATTGTTTTAGCTGTTGATTTCCGTGGCTTATTCAGCTTCATTAAACTTCTCCCATTTTCTTCATGCACCACAAACAAACCAAGTTCTCCCCACTGTGTCATTGTATATAACAACCATCTGATGTTTTCTATGCCTTCCTCTACAGGGAAAACAAACTTTTCTGTAAAAAAAGACCAATTCTTTCTACGCCCCTAAATTATTTTCACCTCTTAAATACGGATTATTTTATGTTCCGTGACAGGTTTTCTCTTAGAAAACATGTCTAGAAAATCTGAAGTGCAAACACTCAGCTAATAACAGTCTTGTATTCCCTGCTGCACTCACAGTCCATGCCTTAGACAAGGTAACATTTGGTTCAGTTTTTCAGCTGCAATCCTACATTGGTCAAGAGCCCATGATAATAATTTCCTAAAAGGAGGACATCTGATATTCAATGTGTTTACATAGAAGGACACTATACCAGGAATATAAACCTGTACAGGAAAAGGAATTTAGAGACGTCATGAAGAATTTGGAAGACGTCTGAAATTCTGAGATTAATGTCATGTGCATTCCCTTGTAGGTGTTACAATGACAGACATAATACTATAATATAATACCAGGAATATATACAATCTGTTAACAAGCACAATAAAAATATTTACTACAAATTGGACTGAACTTGCAAGGATGTTGCAATCGATGCAAACCTGTTTTATCATAGAGGATATACACGCATAAAGTCCACACAGCAACAGGAAGCAAGAAAAAGAAATTTTAAAAGTATAACAAGAAGTCAAATTGCTAATAACATGCCCACAGGCAGAAGAACATGTGGAACAGAAGGAAACAGTGCACTCATATTAGAACATGGGCTGAATTTTCATACAACCTTCATCACGTGCATGTCAAGGCATGGGGATCAACCTCACACAACCCCACCCTGACACACCCAAGCACAGAGCACTGAAATTACAATCCATCACACAGAGCAAGGGCTGCTGCACCTCCTGACAATCAAACAAAGGACTAATGAACATGTCCTAAAAAAAAAAAAAAAGGAACTTTTGCCAGCCTTCCTTCAGCTTTGACATTAGTTCATCCTGAAAAAGGCTAAATAATGAGCATTGATGCTTTAATTTGTTCATTTGAACATTAGAGACTTCCAGATCTATTAATTTGATGGTCTATTTAAACAGTCTATTCAATTGCTAAACTTGACTACATTAAATTTGAATTTTAAGTGATTAATTTAAAACTACTTTTCTCCTGCAACAGCAATTGGTATTTAAGCTTTTCATCTGCTGTCAACATTTAAATTAGTTGTGTATAAGTGTTCCAACCTGAAAGGGTAATAAATCAATTAGAATCCATTTACTAAGCCATATCATGAGCACATGTCACAAATATAACCCGGTGGTCCCAGGGCAGTATTTTAATATTTTAAGAGGGAAAAGGGGTGGCTACAAAGCAGAATGTGGTGGAGGCACATCAACACAGCCAGTAATAAGCAGGTCAGCGATGATGGGTGACATAAAACACTTAGTGACCATTGCCTATGAGTCTGTGCACAGAATAAAGCTGTGCTTTATTATCCCATTTAATATTTTCTGTCAATGGACACATTTATTTGAAGCTAAGAGTGATGTTACTGCAGCTGTTAGTCAGGCAAGGGAGCAGGGCTAGTAATTTTAGTGTGTCCAGGAGTAGGTTCTGGCAGTTTTTGTTCTGGTGACAGAAGTGGCTGATGGCTCAGTGACTGAGCGAGTGTCTGCAAGCAGCTCCACTGTGGGGCTCTTTGTAATGGAAAATTGATGTTAAATACACTAAAAAACAAAAAAAAAAAACAACCCAAAAATAACCAAATCTACCAAAACAAAAATAAAATAAAACAAAAGAAAATAAGAAAAAATCCTCCAAGAAAAGCAAACCCAAGACTGATAAGCAAAATAAGTTCACACAGCAAATTCTAGGAAGCCAAACTAAACACCGCTAGTATCTCCAAAATAATTAATCTCAGCCAATTTTGGTTTGTTTCCACCAGGAAATAATTGTGACAGCCATCTGCCAAAGCAGACCTACAGCCCTTTTCTTGTGTCTGGTACTTCCACAGGAAGTTTATTTAGCAATATTAAAGGAAAACAAATGTTGCCCTGCAGTAGGAGAACAGCTCAGACGAAAAGCACTTGGGCTTGGAACGAGTGACACCATCAGATCTGGAGTGGCTGGTCTGAACTGGCTCCTTGCAGGCAGTGATATGGAATAACCAAAGAAGCAGCAAGTGGAATGGAAAATCTGATTTTCCCTAATCAAATTTTGTGCATACAGGTAGGTGCAATCTAATTCCAGGCTGCCAGATTAAGTTATTAACCCAATTATGTTCATTTTATCGCCTTGTAAAAATGAGCCATCACTTTATTTAAATTTGTTCAACTGTTAAAGGCTAAGAGAGTAATATATTCCAATGTCAATACAGTGCCAAAATGCATTTCATATAGAAAGCATCTATTTATATGAATCTTAATCAGTCTAGACATGTGCAGAAGCATTTCTTTGAGCAGACCCAGAGGCACAGCAGACAGTAAATTGAGTGGGCACAGAGAAGGCTTACATTAGTGGAACTGAAAACTCATTTCTTAGGCCCATTCATAATGGGGAAATTATTGTCCCATTCCCTACAGACTTTCCATTATCCCATTACAGGGAAGCCAGAACTTCTATCTGTGCTTCCACGCCCATGCACATATTGCATCAAGAGAACTTAATTTGGCCGAGGGCCGTAAATTCACTGTGAAAGGCAAATGAAGATCCTCTCAATCTGGTCACCAAGGCATGACATCCTAAAGCCCAAGAAGGATAGAGCCCAGCAGCCTTGCTGCTCCACCTAGGTGGTGAAGACCAACTGTGCTCTAACAACGTGCCTGTCCCCAAATTAGCAGAGTAAATGTACACACGTGTCCTCGGGGCCCAATGGCCAATTTTCAAACTGTTAAACAAGCAAATTGAGAAGCAAAGTGCACGGTTCTGCAGCTCGGTGGCACTAATTTCTTCCAAACTGTGTCTTGCAAAACCAGCCTGAGCAGTTATTCTTCTAATCCTACCATGTTATACTGAGCATTAGTGCAAAAACCATGGCAATGGGCAGGAAGATGGGATACCAGAAAAAGTGGATTTTTTTAATCAGACAGCTAAAGAAGTTCCCTTTTCAGCCATTTGTTCACCAGGGCTCTTCAGCCCAAGCTTAAGCAGCTTGGTGAACCACAGCCATGGCACTTAATCCATCATGACCACAATTAAAAACAAAAAAAAACCCCAAAAGAACCCCAACCAAACAACCAAAAAATCCTTTAAAATGCACACTTTAAATTTTGAAAAGAAGACTTAATCTGTGAAACAACACAGCATCTCCTTGTCAATCTGTTATGAACAGAGAAGTATCACAGGATGGGGAAGACAGCTATGAGAACTGCTGAAGTCTGTTTTAATTAATTGTAGGCAAGCCCTTTTCTCAGTGTGTTTTTACCCTTTCCCATTTTGCCTGCTATTCTTCTCAAACAAACCATCATCAGCTGTTACAAGATTTCATGGAATCCGTTCTTTTTTTTTTATATCTAGCTGCCTATCATCTATTCTTACCAACCCAGCCTCATGAAGTCACCAACAGGTGACTGATGGTCACACTTGAGAGAATTCTGAGCTGATTGTGAATTTTGTATCAAAATACCCAGCAGGGTATGGGTCAGGAAGTGGCCCACACATGGCACTGACCCCTCTGCTATCACTGCTGGCTAATGTGCATTTTATTAAGGCAGGTTCTTGTGTGAGCTGCTCAGTGTCAGCCAGGAAGGACAGCTCATCTTGTAAGGGAGGTTTTGGGGCATCTCTGCCAGCCCCACAGCACGTTCACTACCCCAAAAGATCAGCCATAATTGCACGAAGAGGGACGCCTGCCTCCCTCACAACCAACACATTCAGGCAAAGGTAAAGCAAATTACACTCAGGCAGATGCAAAGCAAAACACTCACAATGCAAAACAGATGGAAATGAACCCTGGTGAGCTGCCCTTTGAAACATGAGCTACCTGACCATACAAGCAGCAGCACTGCATTATGAAAACAGAAGGTTCTTGCTGTGTAAATGCTGTGCCTGTCTCCTAGGAGCAGCACAGGTAAAGCTCACCCCGGAGAGCAGAGCCCTGGCTGCTTCCTGGGTGCAACACAAACCACAGGAACAGATCAAAGCTGTTACCTCGGAGTGGTAAGAATAGACAAATCAAAACAAGGGAAATGCAGCTCCACACAGCCCTCCAGCAATCATGTCATTCCCTGTGTTTATATGAACACATGGACACCACCCTCTCCTCTTCAGAGACAACCACTTTCCTTCAAACCCCACAGAGTGCTGCAAGAACTCTGCACGTAGCCCTAACCAACACACACCAGCCACTAAGCACAAAAAAAAACCAACAAACAACCCCACTCTCTTTCATTAACTAACATTAAATATTTTAAAATGTCAACTCTAACAATTCTTTAAAAAGCTGTGATGAAGGATGACAGTAAGTTGAGGGGCCTGGAGAAGGTGATGAAGCAGCAGTTGTTCACCACCTCTCCGTGTGCAAAAACTACAGTCAGACAGAACAGGCTGCAAGGAGGCTGAAGGAAACCCCACACAAAAACAAGGTTCTTTGATAAACAGGGCAATAAAAGAATGAAAAAAGTGACAGATTACTCAAATGTGAAGCATCATGAGAGTTGAAAAGCAACAATAAACAATCAGGAAACTAAAATCTATTAAGTTCATCTTAAGGAAAATAACACCATTGTTGGTTGAGGACGTCTCTGTTACAAATATCTGGAAGATGGGCTAATAATCTGAGATTTGGGAATATTCTCATTGGTGCCTGACATGAAACTGGGATAAACATATCTTCAGTCTGCAACACTTCTCTTTTTTCAAAATGGGTATAATTTGTATATGGCTGTGGGGGATTCCAATCTTTTTAAACTGTGCTTCCAAACCCATGACACAGGTACTTCAACACAAAGGGCCACAGACTTCTCGAAAGCTGCTTGCTTGTACCTGTCAGCTTTTCAGGCTCCTCCAAACTTAAAAGTTGGAGTTTTTAAGCAGCCTCCCAACAGACTGGATGTCTTCTATGGAACAACACAAGAAACCAACTCAATTCTGTGGATTTGCAGTTTCATTCGTTCAAGCAGTCAAAACACACTTTTTTTTTTCCTTGTGTACACACTGCAATTACTCATTTGAATGCACTTCTGTTTTATCAGAGGGCATAATATAAAGATCTCTTTAAGGCCAGCACCCCATGTAATGTAATTTCCCTCCATTACGCCGTTTGCTTAAAACATTTTCCCTGGGAACAGTCAGTAATAAAAAGCACTTCAATCGATCTCATCTTTGAGCTGTGCCATAATTTTCAATTCAGGGTGTCAGCACCACGCACAGAAAGGCAAGCTGGAGTCTGTTATAAAAATATCAAGCATATTAAAAAATAAATTGGTGAAAGAACTTGAGAGATCAGTGTTCCCTTCTTCAACCAGTCTGAATTTCAATCTGAACCCAACTTGAAAAGATTAATATGTGAATTTATAACATCTTCACATTAAACCATCTCCAAAATTGTTAAAGGTACCTCTTCTAAACGCACGAGTCCATCAAAATTCATATTCTGACCTCAAAGAGAAGTTGGGAATGGGTGGGAATTTAACACCCACCTTTCAACTTCAAGATAAGAACTTAAAAGTTTTCCTCCCCTCTTAGTTGCTCCAGTGTGCATTTCAACTATTTTACTAACAGAGCTAGATTTCATACCACCACAAACAGTTTTATCTTGTAGAATCTTTGATATGTCAAATATCATTTAACTTTTACTGTTTTCTGAAAAACATAAGATTTTCCTATGGTGGGAACTATAGCTGTATAGAGTCGGGGAGATGCATCCTTCTCTCATTTAAAAACTGCTTTAATAAGTAAAGCAAGTCTCCTTGAGCATTCCAGAGCATTCCCACACTACCCAACAGGAATTTTTTGGGAACACAAGGTAGATGAAATGTGTGAGGAAACTCAAAAAATATTAAAAATCCCTTTTTGTCAGTGCAGGGAGACTCATGGAATTCCTTGACCCTCAAGAAGTAAAACAAAATAACGTCACTGATATCTGTTCAAAACAACAGAGCTCAATGAGAAATTGTAAAAATAAAAGTGTAAAAATAAAGAAAAGACAAATAACAAAGTAATGAAGTTTGAGACAGGCAAAAATGAGGGAAGGGCAAGTTTGCCATGTATTATACGTGTCATATAGTCCTTCTCCTTGCCATTGGTACAGGACCTCTCATGGGGTACAGCAGAATGTCACATCAGCAGATGTCATGAAAATCCAAGCATGGGTTGGTTATTTTGCTGTATGGACCTAAATTCACCCAGAGACCATCCAGTGTTTTAAACAAACACTCTTTCCAAGCTGAGAGTAAGAAAAAACACAAAACTGAAGTACTGTGTACCTCTGTGGAAGAAAGGCTTGATTCAGCAAACAATGAAGAGGCAGACCTCTGAAAATTCACTTCAATAGTATATTCCATGTTCTTTATATATCAGACTGGAAAAGGTTTTTTAATCAGGCCAGTATTTTACTCAAATTTATGAAAATCCATACTTCGTTTCTTTCTTTTCCTGAAGTGAGAGCTCTTGCAATTAATTCAAAAATATATTTAAAGCCAACTTGTAAACCATAGTACTTGTGACTTGATACCTGTCAAACCCCTTAACAGAGCATCACAGTTAAATCCATGGAAAGAGTTAGTTAACAAAAATTAATTTTCTAAGAAACATCTGACAGTGTGTGGAGGGCCAACCCAACCAGCAGAATAACTCTTGCAGATCTGCAAAGGTGTCATCAGCTACATGAAAAGGGATTATTCATTATTCACTAAGTTGTTTGCTCTCCCCCCCTCTCTTTCCCAAAGTCAATATGTTGTATTTCACTCCAGAAGCCATTTTCTTTTTCCTCTAATTCTCCCTATGTCTCTAATAATTAATTCATTCTGCTTATACTGCAGCAGCCTCAAAACCATGGTTTGAGTTTCTGAGCAGCAGAACTCTGCCAAAGGCAGTGTGCCATGCCATAACCTCAATTACAGCTTACATGGGAGAACGCTCCACTCACTCGCTGTGGGAGTCACTCTTTTGTCTTAAACAAAATTCTCTGTGGGTTATTGGGTCTCAAAGATGCACAGCAAAAAAAAAAAAAAAGAAAAAAAAAAAAA
>VZTB01004141.1:364300-422802 GCA_013397245.1 Thryothorus ludovicianus
ACTGTCTAATGTAGGGAATAGGTATTGGAGACAATTAGTAAATAATCTGTATGTAACTTTTAGTATAAAAGATAAACACCCCCTCTGAGGGGGGAGAAGGCTTCGAGTGTCCTGCTGGAAGGAGCTTGGTGGGTCAGAAAGAAAATGTTTTAGATAAGAACAAATAAACAACCTTGAACACGAGACCTGAAGAGTTTCTGCTCTTTTCTTACACCTCAGGCATGGAAAAGGACTTTGCTAGTTCGGGGAATTTCTGCAAAAAGGCAGAGAACCCGACACAGAAGATGATGGATGTGGCATCACCTCCGCACAGGGCTCCTGTTTCACCAGTCAGAGTCACCAGTGCACTGGATGAGACATGCCTTTATCAGCTGAGGAGGAAAACCACAGAAACAAAGCCCAGAACCAGTGCTGGAGATGCATTTGTAACAGGATAAGAGAGAATGCTAACACGGCCCCAGGGACTGGAATACAGATGTTTAATGTGCAAGCACGAGGGTCTGCTGCAGACTGGGTAAGCCAAGGGTTCAGACATGCAGGTGTCCTGGGCCAGTGCCTTCATGCACCCAAAGCAACTGCACAGAAAGCCAGCTCATCTGAGAGCTTCCTCAGCCTGACAGCAAAACCTCCCCTCACAACAAGAGTGCTCTGGCACATCACCAAATGATTCCTTCATAGCCAGATAAACACTTTTAATCCTCAGAGGCCATCCCAGCCAATCCCCTGCCATGGATGAGGAATGCAATTAAAGTCTTACCCTACAGGACTGAAGTGATAACCTCTTGTTGTGAGAAAAAGCCAGCTGAATATGTGTAATAAATGGCTTCATCTGCCATTATTGAAAACTGAGACACACAGCCTTCCCCAACAATAGCCAGCGTTTCTGCTCTCTGCGTTTTCTTTTCTAGAATACACTGAGAATATGAAATCATTTTAAAGAACAGTACACAAATTAAATTATACTGGTCATTACGAACACAGAGCAATATGAGAGGGTGATGAACTCACCAGTATGACATAATAATGCCAGCAAATTAAGCACAGAAAACATCATGACAGTAGTACTTAAGTATTTCCCCTGTGCCTGAGCAATTTGTGCATTAGCAGCCTATTGCCTCATCACTTACCACAAAACAATCTGAACTGGTAACTCTTCCTGACAACGACTGCCATTTATTATCCATCCCTACAGTGTCCAGCACAGTGGTGCTCAATTTATGTCAGCAATAACCCAAACAAAAGCATCCAGTTTGTAGCAGGGTGCCCAGGAGATGGCAGCTTCATGCTCAGGAGAACCCACACTGGCAGCTGCAGCAAAGAGAGAAGGAGCCTGATGCAATGGGGCCATGAAGATGATGGGCTCTCCTTCCTTGGTGCAGACCCTCTGTGATTTCACCTCTTGATCCAAGGCTGGTAAGAAGCCTGGGGAGGTCACAGCAGTGGGGCAGAGATTTGCTGGCGCTTGCAGTGAGCTCGGGACAGAGCAGGGAAACAAAGAGTGCAAAGCTTTGGTTGTGCTCAGGGCTCTCCTTGCCCTGAGCTCCATCCAAGAGGGCATCACAGCCTGGTTCATGTGCATCAACACACCTGCAGGCCTGACATCAGCAGCGTGCAGAGGTTTTGCCCATCTCCCTCTTTTCTTTGCCCCTCTTATGCTCATCTTTCATTGCAAAACAGCAGAAACAGAGAAAAGACCTTCTTCCAAAAAGGATTTTAGGCAGGGTGTTTTTCCAAATAACGTTATTTTCCTTTTTTAGTGCAGATAGCAATTGATAACCAAGACAGATATAATAACTTAGTTATAAATACAATTATGCTACCAAAGGATGGCAAGCTGACAGGAAGACTGAATGAGGCTGCTAAGAGAATAAATACCTTAGAAAAATACAATATCCCACTAGCAACAAAGCCTGAAGAACCATTTACACCAAACACAACCAAGTCAATTAAGTGACAATGGTTCTGCTTTGAAGCATCTCCGATCCACGTTTAATTATGCTTAATGCATCATTTTATTCTCCTAACATAACGGGTTAGCACAAGCACACCAAGTGCTGACAGTGCCCTTTGTGTCCCAAATATGCTATTCACAGCTATTTAATCAATCCCTTACGTGTAGCTGGACATACAGCCTGGTGTCCTACAGAAGGGCACTCAATTGGCCTCATTGTCACCATGTGAGGTGGCATTCATCTCCAAATGCCAAAGAGGGCACAAGGAATGCAGCACAAGAATGGGAAGCATTGAAAAGAACGAGGGGAGAAGAAAACCCTTGGATAGCCTGCCCTTTGATTATCATTTACAGACCCACTTCTGCAATGAAAAATATCCAAGAGATTGTTTTCCCACTTGTGCAGTCCCAGTCTTTTGCACTTCAAAGGGGTGTTTCTTCACTAGCCAGCAATTAGGAGCCCAAGGTCACTCGAGGCAAAATTCATCTTCTCCACTTTTGTAATTTTCCCCTCTTATCATAATGTGTGTGTGCACAAAGCACAAGCTGTCAGAAAGGAGCCTGAAATTGCAGGAGCAAAGAGAAACTGCACCATGGCTGCTGTGGCTCAAGCATTCCTGAAAATTTTCCAGGAATCTACTTCTCTCTTTTCTGTTCTATGTGTGTCAGTAAGTAAGAGATTTTCGTAACTGAGATTATTTTTGTTTTGGTCTGAATAAGGGTACATTAAAAAAATGTATTTTAAATACTTCCAAGTAAAAAGTGAAGTAAATAAATACAAAGCCATGTGAGTTATTAAAAATATAGAATGTACTTTGGGTTAATACTATATTTAACACAAAATTGTAATTACCAATGTATTTAGTTATCCAGCTAAAGTGCTAATGGTTCTTTACCCACTAAACCTCCTGTAGTCTCTCCTCCTAAAATTCACACCACATCCCACAGTCTGAACTGTCAACTTCCAACTTTATCAAGAAAAACAAGTTATCAGTTACATATTTCCTAATAATGACCGTCATTTACAGCTGCAAATCTCCACAGCCAAAACTGCAGTTATTCAAATTCTTACTGAAGAGAGGAACTGTTCCTGGATCATTTTAAACAAACTTGTTTCCATAGGCCTCTAGGTAAACACGATTAAAACCAAATAATTCAAATGCCTCTTTTACACTGAAAATTTAAAGCACCTCAGAAAATACCAAGAGAGTTACGCAAATGTAATTGTACAATCTTTAAACACTTCTACAGAAAAGCTTTTACCAAATAAAGCCCCCTCGACTTCCAGAACTCTTCCTACTTCAGTTACTACCAATAGCATGTGCTTTTTATAAACATGGACTAAAGCATAAAACCAATGTGTGCTGTCTGCAAAACCAATTCTTATTATTTTTGAAAAGCAAAAATACCCCAATATTTATATTACTTTCTTCTCTAAGAGAAATAAACCCTTCATTTTTCAGAGCAAGAATCCTGCTGCATTTTCAAGTGAAATTCTCTTTCCTGAATATGTTTTTTTCAGCCCTGTATGTACAGAAAGCTGGCAGTGGGAACAGGGAGGGGGTTTTCTAGTTTTGGGTTTGGTTTTTATTTTCTTAAGAGTTACAGACACTTAGGTTAGTCCACAAGTCAAATGTACCTACACTCCTGTTTCAGCTCAACAAGGAAGGGATGAATATTTAGTCTGGAGTCTTTCAAGCCCCAATGTCTCTTTTTCAGCTTAGCAGGACCTGTTACATCTCTGAAGTTTAGACTGAATGTCACACATATGACAGTTACTGCACCATCAGACTGACAGAGAAGCAATCAATCAGAAAAAACTCTTACTGTCCACTGAAAAGAAAAAAGGGATAAATAATTAAGGACAGCTCAGCAGAACTTATCCTTTTGCACACGCACAGTACAGATTAGACAACTAGCCCCAGCTTACATAAATATGAAGAGGAAGACAGAAATATTCCTTGGCTTTCTTATCCCTGTGCACTTGCCAGGCATGGACCCTACTCAGTCTTTTGCTGCTCTTCTGCAAAACTCTTGCTGATGTTTCCCACCCCTTTCACTGAGGTACAATTCAAACTCAGAATTGTACCGTTCCTAAAATGAAGGGATGACTCTGAAAACCCAAACAGCTCTTTGAAAAGCTGTGTGAAAAGTGGTGGGGCAGCAAAAGAAGATGCTGGGTCTTTGCTCGGGTGGCAGGCAGCAGGTTCCTTCAGACAGCTGCCATGGAATGCACTTCCTGGCTGCCGTGGGGATGCACCATCTGACACTTTGTCAGGAGCAGCCTGAAAACTGCTGTCACACAGGAGTGCACTGCACACCTCACAGGGCGATTAATATTACAATAAACACTTCAAGCAGCTCACGTGCACTCATACTGTGTGTCAGAGGGATGTTCCTGGCATTTTGGGACAGCTGCCTTTCAGATTTGACAGTTCATACTCTATTAATCAACACTGTAAATCCCAACAGCTCCTCATCACCCCCTGAGGGCCTAAAAAGTAATTTTTTACTATTTTGTCAGAATGACTGGAGAAACTCAAGTCAGGAGAGAAGCAGAGGTCTGTCACTGAGAATTGCAATCTACTCTGTTTAATAAAATTGAGATTCTGTTTCAGAACAGCTAAGCTTCTGCAAGTCCCTTTTCTCTTCCGAATCAATTATCTCTTACTCTTTTGTTCTTTCCAGCTCCACACTAATATTAGTCTTCTTCTCTGGCCATTTTTACCTTTAAAGGGTCTTGATGCCTGGCTGGAAAGAGCATGCAGAGGGGCAGTGTGAAAACCCTCAGGATGGCTTGGGACCCCAGTGCATAAAATAATTCTTGGCAAACTCAAATTCAGGATTCCTTGAAGCCTGCCATTCTCTGCTTACACTTCCTTTTAGTATTTGTCTTCCTGCTCCATCCTGGATTTTGACAGTAATTAAAACCCCTTCTCAAAGGCTTTGGATATTGAATCTCGATCAGTCCTCTGCTCCCAAATAGCTCCATTAATCCCTATTTATTTTCCTAAGTTAAAACCAGGACGCTTTTCTCCGAGTTAACATGTTCTCACTGCTTCCAGTGGGAATTGCAAGTGCCCAGCTTCTCCAGACTTGGGCTGTACAGCACCAAAAGCCTGGCTTGGGCAGCTCTGCTACAGAAAGAAGCCCAAGCCAGAGCCCAAATGAGATCACACAGCTTCATGTCACTGAGTGTCCTCTCCCTCTGAGCAAGGCTGCCCTGGTGTTTTCCAGGGAGGAATGCAGAGTTGCAGCCTGAGCTGTAGGAAACTCAGGGCAGCTCCTGGAGCACGAGCAGTCAGTGCAGGGAAAAGCAGAGCAGGAATCCTGCATCACTGCGAGGGGGCTACTGGAAACAGGTCCCTTTTAGAAAAGGAACTCTGAACCCCAACAAACATCCCATACTCCTCACACCAAAAGCTACCAAAGCAGTGAAAGGATGAAACTTCCCTTGCTTTTCTTGTTTCGGAATATGTGAGTGTAGGGAACAGTTGCTCCTTGATATTTTCTGTGTTGTCTCAATTAGTGGCCCACAAAGCTTGGTTTTTAGATTCCCACTGAATTCTCCCTCCTGGAGACCTGCAATCTGGCACTCAGCAGGCCCCAGGGAAAATGACTAGTGTGGATAGGTATGCAGCAGAGATCAGAAGTGTGGGTACAGCCTACCTGTCCATTCAGGCACTCAGATCTCACACTCATCTCGTTCAGAGCAAGACAGAATACTTGTGTGCAGAATACAGTGTGCAGGGAATCCACACCCACATCCATCACATCCAGTGAAATAGAGCCTATGTGCAAACGTGGAGCTTCCATTTCCCTGAATTGCAACAGGCTGCAGGTGAACGTGGTAAATTTCCCAATTGTTAGATGCGAAAAAATTCTGCTGGAGTCATTAATAAATGTGGCTAATGTGGAGAAAGACTCAGAATGTAGCTGTGCACCATAAAGGGTGCTGGAAAAAGCTCTTTTTCAGCAAGCAAGTATAATGCTTATGGCAGATGTCAGTGTGTGTGATAGAGATAAAGGTGGAGCACCTGCATTTATTACTATAGCATGTCAAATGCTGCTATCCACAGTGTACCTACCCAGGCAATGCTGCTTCTAAACCTTCAAAGGCAACATCATGCATTCTCAAATTCATTCATCATGACCACGTTCAACTCTTTCTTTCCCTACTGACAGCCTATCAGTGATGCCAGGTACGGATGATGAAAACCTGTTTTTGGAGGAAAAGTCTGTATCACGCATAAACCAGTGAATGCCTGTCAGGCATTTGAAATATGCTGTTGTTCTCAGGCACTGCTGGCCACTGCAATGCCACAGGAAAAAGGAGGGCTTCAAGTGAAACACGCTCTCAGTGCACCCTTGCCATAAGTTATGCAAATACCACTCAGGATAGAAGAAAAATGGAGCTCCATGTGAGGACTAATTCAATTCACAAGTCATGATAATGCCCATAAGCCATCTGGGTATGTGAATAGTTCGTAACTGCAACCTTGAAGGGAGAGATTTTGCTTGCTGGGAAAGAACAGGATTAATGGTTGAATACTGATTAGTTAGGTAAGAGCACGTTGGTCCCTCAGCAATGCACTGGTTTGTTTTCTTTTTAATCTCTCCTGCTGTACTGTTGGGAAATAGAGTATCTACTGGTTTCAATGTCTGAAATTAGTTTTTAGAGGAAAGCAGAAACTCCTAATGTATAGAGCGTTAGAAACGAGTGAATCCATGAAGATGAGAATTTAATAATCTCTAGAAAATGGGCAGAGGGCTAACAGAGACCCTGTTGAAAAAATGATCCCATTCTTGCTGCAGTAAGCAGAGTACATGTGCCATTCCTGAACAAAGGTGAGAGGAAGGGTAATAGGAATTGACTAAGAAATGGATAAAACCTCTGTGATAGCTACCCAAAAAAAAAAAATTGCCTACCAAGAAACCTTCAAACAAACAAACAAAAAAAGAAAACAACCCTCCCTCAAAAAAAGAACAAAAAACCCAAACCAGTCCAGACCAAACCAAACCAAAATCCAACAAAACAAAGCCCAAACTCAAAACTGAGTACCGGAAGAGAGGACAGCTTCAGTTTCCATTTGTTTATCCCTGCATCCTTCCCAGCTGGGGCCCTCACAAAGCCACATCATCTTTCCTAAACCCACGATTTCTGCTGGAGCCCTCCTGCTCCACACCCTCAATTCCTGAATAAACCTCAGTGGCCTTCACGTGGGAGGGCACAGATGCTGCTTTGTGCTGATTATTCCCTGCTGAGAAGCTGCATATGGGTCAGAGATGGGAACTGGCCCCGTCCCACTGACAGGCTCTGCCAGCTCTCAGTTCACACAGTTACCAACTCTTTTGAAAATCACCTTAATTCTGCCTTGCTCCAGGCCAGAAACTAGTTGGTTAAATAAAACATACAATCCATTACAGTAAAATTGTCTCATGGAAGACACAACATGCTTCTCTAGCTGCTGGGGACAGGAAGAAAAGGAAAAAAAAAACAACAAAAGGTAACAATCCCTTTCCAGGATGGCCTGGGAATTTGATAAATTCAAACCCACTGGTCCTATGTTTGAGTATAGACACACCCATCCTTTACTGGGCTTAGCCTGAGAGCCCTCTTAACCATGAAATAATGAAGCTAAGATAGCACAGTGCAGAAATGGTATCAAATGGACTGTGGAATGAGCATTATATAAGAACGACTTTCTTGTAATAGCAAATCTAACTTATTTTTATGGGACTCTAAATAATTCTTTTCTAGACTTTCTATGTGGCTTCTCAGCACTGCATAAATGATATCTCAAACAGCTATTTAAGGTCTTTCCTATTTCTTTTCTACTTGCCTTTTTGCAACTAAACTTCTTTAATAGGAAAATATTTGATACTTATATCTGATGCAGCATTTTGGTGATGTGAAAATTGCTGAAATCCATGTGTCTAACAAGAAAATGGAGTGTGAAAACATGCACATTCCTGAAAAGATTTCTTTTAGATGTACAAGCTTTTCCCATTAAGTTTTTGTGTTTCAAACAGGCATTATTTAGTATTGTGTTTTAGTGCACAAGCTATCAAATAAGAACATCCTTTTTATATTCCCTGAACTCCAACTGGTGCCATTTAAATTAGAGTTCTTGTTAACCAGGATGTTTTTTATACTTGTGTGGTCTAAATAAATCACTTCCATATTTTTTCATACATTACTAAGGACTGCTTTTATTATTATTTTTTAAAGTATGCAGCTGTCACAGGCTAGCATTAAAATGTCACCTGGAAAACAGCAGGAGAAATGGATCACTTAATATCTCCTTCAGCAAATAACTATGCAGACAATATTTCCTGTGGTCCCCTGAAATCCATGGCAAGCCCCATTTGTTTGTCAGTGGTTTATTATTACAATGCTGACATTTCTATCATAAGGACCAAAAAGATTCCTCTCCTTCAAAGAAAAAAAAAAAAAAAAGAAGGGAGCATCCTTTCTGCTTTAGGTCTTCAAAATTAAGATGGAGTATTTAGAGATTTTCTCCAATTCATAACCGTGCAGCTTTTAATTTGTATTTCTGAGATTGCATGTTTGGTCATGCAAGTTATGCCTCTCACAGCATCCATCTACAGGGCCCCTCTTTTTCAGTGCTGCCCTATTTTTCACTAAGTCTCCTCAGTCTCTGTGGAATTCGGTGTTTATTTTAGTACATCAGACGCTGCAAATTTGACAGATTCATGCTCCTATGTTTTTATTCTTCAAAAACAGTTAAGGTTTCCATCTAGTGTTTGTTGAAGACACTCGGTGTCATGACTGACAAACCTATGACTGCAGGTAGCCTGAAGAAATTTGGGCATTTTCCATCAAAACCATGCTGTATCTCTTCCTTGCTGCTTTCCCCTCCTCCTGCAGACCTGCACTGACTCCTCTCAGCCACTGCCTCACCAAACTGATGGCTTTTTTTTGGATACACTCCAAAATGGGCTGCTTTCTGCTACTCTCTGAGTGTGCTGTAGCCTTTTAACCTTTCATTATTTTCACTTTTGAAGAAAAGGCTTATAAGGAAAATTGCTGGGCTCCTCTAAAGCACAAGAAGTAGTTTTTCTTTTCACTAGCAGAATTCGATATTCTTCCACGGGCTCCACTACTTAACCTGCCGTTTTCATCAATATTACTACTACAGCACTGCCTTTCCTTTTGGTATTTCTGCATTCTTTGCTCCATCCTCTCGCTTACATGATTTCCTCTTCCTATTTTCCACTGAAAATGTGACAATCTCTAACTAGCTTCTTTCCCTGCCCTTTAATCAATACTGCCTCACTTCCCTAGGTTTCCATTAGAATCCTGCCACTGAAGGTGAATTTTTTCACTAAATATATCATATGAACACCTTTTCATTCCTGCATTCAGCTCTCTGTATGTTTATTTTATTCAGACTGCCTTCCAATACACACAAATAAGAACTTCATCTAGGCTTCTCTACATACACATTTTCTAGATCTTTGGTTCTTTTTCCCTGGCAGACAGACAGCCACCTGTCTCCCAAAATTCCCTCCCTGCTGCAACCACGGCCACTCCTGCTGCCTCAGTCCCATTTCACCTGCCCACTCAGAGGAGAAAGAGACTGCTCAAGAGTGCAACTGAGAAAACACCACTCGGAAAATCATCATTCCTAAAGGACCCGTGGAGTTTGTCGTGCCAAAATGTGAGAGGGAACGAGTATTTCTTGGAAGTTACTGGTTGCGGCTGAGAATTAAAATATTTATTTGAGGGGTTAAGGAAAGTAAACCTCAGAGGCTCAAAACCCAGATTTAACAAATTATAATTCCTACATTTCACTACAAAACTTTGCATTACCCCTTCGTCGAGTTTTTTTTTAAACTGACATTCTTTCTTCCTTTCTTAAAGTACTCATAGCATATGCAAAAGGTTACAACCATATCCTTATTCTTTATTCTATTCAGAAGAGATACAAATCTAAACAGACATGTTATTATGTAGATATTAAAATACAAATTCTTGGATCAGATATGAAAATCTGAGGAAGAAAGCTCCTGCTCACATTCAAAAGCAAATAAATGCTGGTTCCTTGTAACAGAGAAGGAAATTCCTAGCTTTTCAGCAATAAAATCCAACACTAAATGATCCTGTGCATAAGTGTAATTTGTACACTAAATAACAAGCTAACCCCAATGGGATACATTGAAATTTGACATTTTTCTTCTCCAAGTATTATTCCATATAGAAGTGAGTCTAATTTGAATTTTAGGTTGAAGGATTGTGCTAGGGCACATTAATTCCAAAACCATCTTTACCTTAATTAACACACAGCAAAAAAGTGCAAATGCCAAAAAAATCCAGTTCTTTACGTATCTTTAAGCACATTATCTACTTCATATCGAGGATATAAACTAATAAAAAGGAGAAGCTTGAGAACTGAAGAGAAGGTCACATCGTAGGATGCAGCAGTGTAATTGGTGTGAGGACAGCGTGCGTGTTTGAACGCTGAAAGTGTGAAAACATTTATCCCTCCTTAGATGTCAAACAGCTTTTAAAATTACGCACAATTAGACCTAATAACATCACACCTCTTTTTCAGGCTTTGACTTTTCACTTTGACTGTAGAACACACATACTCCAGTGCCAGAAGTTCTGGAGAGATACTTTAAAAATTCCATTGCACAGAGAGACAAAATCATTAAGAACTAACATCTCTGAATGTTACAGATGGTTGGAAGATACTTTTAACTGCAAATGTCATATTAATAAATTGCATTAATCTGAAGTACAGAAACACTGCTATCCCTGAAAAGAATTCTGCTTTCATTTGCATACTGTTGGTGCACTTTACCCTGCCATGGATCCAAAGTTTACGTTGGACCTCTGATAGTTTTTCACACTCTTAAGTGAAACACATGGTACGTTCATGTTGGGTTAGAGCAGTGTTTTCACTAGACACTCACTCTGTTTTATTCACAAGATACTAATGCATCTAATTTACACTCAGCTCCTGCAAGGACACTTCTCTTTCTCTCTCTTCACTTCTGAAGAACACTGGGAGAGGCAAAATGAGACCCTCCCAAAAAAAATCATTCCTATTCACTTAAAATTGTTAACAACACAAAGAATGCAATTTTGTCGGTGTTTAAAATCAATTCCCTTCCCTTTGTTCTTTAAGGTACTTTTAGAGATCAATAAGTAATGATATCCCAGGGACTCAAGGAAATCAAACAAAAACCCCTTATGAATGCATTTAGCAGAAGACAACAAATGAAAAAACAGGTGACGAGGTAAGAGGAGCTCTAATCCATTTCAAGGAGCAGGAGGTTATTATGCTCTGACCCCCCTCATTGCTAACTCACTTCAAAGAACATTGTAAAGAACATCAAGGTGTGGGAGTTATGAGGAGAAGAGACACCACAGAATAGAGAGACAGAGATAAAACCCCTGACAGTAAAATCTGAAGCTGGTATCTCCTGAGTTTTGTCCAAGTGAGCAATTGCCTCTTGCAGAGAACTGGATTCACATGGACAGACTTTCTTGGACAAGCACAACTACATGCACTCGCTGCTTCCTACCTGATTAAAGACAGGGCTGTATAAACAATATTTATAAATGACACTTAACCTCACAAGCCAGCAAGGAGTTACTAAAATGCAGACAAACTCATCTTGATCAGTGAAAGAAATAATGTACCTTGCTTTTAAAAGACCACAGTGTCTTTTAAACCAGCATGTGGTGCTGGTTTGGTTAATGCCACCTACTCCTAATATTCATGGGTGAAGTTTAATGTTTCTTCATAATAATATTCAAGCATCACTTTTTCTACCAAAAATGGTTTCACACTTCCAAATAGGTGACAGAAAAAGAACCACGCTGCCAATTTAATGATGAATGATGCTGTGATTTTTTCTTTTCCTACCAAAGCTGAGAAAGGGCCCCTAATAACAGGTACATTGCAAAAATAAACCACAGAGCACTACAAAAACAACAAAAAGTGAAGTCATCAAGGTTTTCTGTGAAACCATGGAAAGACACCCACTAGGTCTTCAGCTTTATGGAAGATTTTGAACTGAGCTGGGCTAAACATTTCTGGAAAAAAAAAACTGTAATCAAAAATTCAAGTATTTTCCACTGGGAATTTTCTTCTCAAAAAATGGAGTAAAATGCTAAAGAATTAAGCTCAGTTGACACGGTTTATTGCCATTAAAATCACCTAGCTACTTTCCATTTAGGAATCTGGCAAAACGTTCCAAAGACAAAGCCAAGTATTTCTGTGCTTGTGTACAGCCAGGGGTGCACGAGTGGAAGCACGTACCTTAATTATTCTGCGATTAAGTTAAGATTACAGACATGGGGAAAAAAGCCACCGCCCACCTTTGGAAACTTAATTTGAACACTCACAGACCCAGCAGGGGCCTGAGAGGACTGAAGGCACTGCGATGGGACGATGGGAATGGTCACACCATGTCCCCTTCCCATTCCCCCAGGCGCTGCAAAGGCAGGAGGCTGGGACACCGTGCCAGCTGCAACCAGGCAAGTCACAATGATATTGAGGCATGAAGAGCTGCCTAGGGCTGCTCACACCATGAGGGTGACAGACAATTTGGCTGGTATCTATCCCTTTGTGCCCCAGACCATGTTGGTGGCTTGGGGAAGAAGACTTCTGTCTGAGGAACACGTCTCTTCTTTTCCTGAAACAAAAATTGTAGAGGGTGCCTGGGGAGCTCCAAGGATCACTTCCTCAGAGAACTCACTCAATGCAAGGAAGATGGTACATGGAAAATTAAATAAATATATGTATAGCTTGCAGGTCTGGACTGAAGCTGCTGTAGCATAGAATAACTTTGTAAAGTAGTGCTACTTCAGACTGAAAATAAGAATATTACTGAGCAACATGCTACAGATATACATTTGCCTTCGAGTTTGCTTCAGACGAAGCTGTCAGCATTGGTATAGCATGGAAAGAAAACGAGCATGCACCCAAAAAGCACCTCAGGCCAAATATTTTAATAACCAGGTCTCAGAAATCACCAATGTCACGACAGCAAACCACTGTTCGTGCTGGGTGTGGGCAGGCAAGCTGCACAGCAAATGATCTCAGGCGTGCTGTACCTGGCTCTGCCACGAGAAGTAGCTTTTGAACTAGAAAACGTGCAACCATGGGAGCCCTTATTTTATATTCTTTGGAGGCTCATTAACACATTCCAACAATCTGCCTGGGAAAATGAGGCTTACAGCCGAGAACGGCGCTCGAGCTGAGAATGGAGATACTTCCACGACTCCGGCTTGCAAAACAGACAGGAACAAGCCCTGTCACTCACATGCATGCCCAAGCCTGTTTGTTCCCAGAGCTGAGACAGCAGCACTGCTCACAAACAGCTGTGAGCGGAGGTAATGACATGCAAACGCTGAGCATGGGAGATTTCTTTCCAAAGCAAAGGAAATATTTGTGGTACAATCCACAGTGCCTTCGAGTCTTAGCGTATCACAGCCTCTGAGAAGCTGTGAACCTGTGAAAAACCATTATAGAGGGTAACTTGTGTGTAAATTATGTTCATACTCCGAGCTGATTAGGGAGCAACCGAATTTATAGCAGTGTATCCAATTCTGGGAAGATGAACTCCCTTTCAGAAAACGCTCAATTCTCAGAAATTCTCTCTCTGTCGGGAAAACGTCAGTTTCCGATTCACACAATCATTTCACTTTGAAACATACAATAATAACCAAGAAGCTTTATGTTTTAGTAGACAGGGTTCTCTAAACAGAGGATGACAGGAGGTCTTTTTCTAATGCCTTGCAACATTTCATAAGACTTGGTGCCTAGCAAGCCAGGATAGCATAACACTACTTCAAAGCTCAAAAATATTATCTTAAAACAGATAAATTAAGAAAAAAAATTGCCTGTTTTTTTACAATAAGAGTGCAATAATCCTGATACTCCCGCTCTTCTCCTTCCAGAGCCCCAAAGAAGGGAGAAGTCCACACGTGGGAAGATCTTCATTCTAACATATGCAAGCAGTATGTTGACACATACATAATATCTGCCTCTTTTAACAAGGAGTTGCACCATGTGATTACATAAACTACATCTGGGAAATGTGGTGGCAGAACTTGGCCATATCTGCCAAATAAGATAAAAGATTGCTTTTCAAAAGATTCCTTTTTTTTTTTTTTTTCACTGAAGCAATAAAGCAGAAATGACAGGATTTCCCCACAGCTTTGATGAAACTTGAGCTGCATGCACTTTGTTGAGTTGAAGGCAGGTGGTGCAGGGTTTCCCTGTCTTTCAGAGACTTGGACAGGACTCTGCTGAGCTCCATTCCTTGCCCACAAGCCACACTCAGAGAGAAATACTTCAGAGGGGGTCACTTCAGCTGAGTCAAGCCAAGGTGTCACCCCATCAGAGAGCCTTCCTGGAATTCTTTTTATGCAAAATTCTTTTCAATAAGTAGGTGTGTACACTTGGCAATAAAAAAAACCCACATCATGCCTTTTATTGAATGTGCTTGGTAGTCTGAGTAAGTCAAGGTTGGCATAGATTTGTTGTCTTGGCCATACAGAATCTAGGAAGACATGTAATGCAAAATTAACCCAGGCAAGTTGTTGTAGGTTTGGGGCTTTTTTTACATAGGAGTCCTCACCTTTGATGACTTTAGACAGACAAATAGATTACAAAGGCATTTGCTCAGCAACTCAGTGGGTGTCTCCTCACTGAAGGATCTCATGATTGAATCTCAAAGAAAATGTGTGGGTAGTCTTCAAGGAAAAGAGTCCCAAGAGATATCCCTTCAATTAGAAAGGATCTGACGCTGCAGCTGAATCCCTTTGCAAGGCTATCTGATGCAGGTGATGTGAGATGTGTGTAATTTCAGGGCCACCCCCATTCCCCTGCAGCACAAGGACTATTTGTGGAACGCATCTCGTTTGCCCTCTCCCCCAAAAATACCTCAAGGGGGCATGTCATAGGGCAGGAACTGAAATACTTGGTAGTGTCTGTGCTTGGCAGAGTTGAAAGAAAAAGTAACAAGGCAAAGATAATCACACCCAGTCATAAGTTACACGGAGACTACAACACCCTGAAGAAACACGACAACTTATGACCCAGTCTGGAAATAGGTAACATGCATGTGAAGGGGTCAGAATGGATGAGCTCTCTCTGGCCACACTGGGACAGACTAGTTCTGACCTCTGAAAAGAGGATGCAATCCTTTGGACGAGACTGGTGCAGAATGTGTGGAATAAGTGTGCATAAATGCAAGTGGAAGTTGGGAAGAAAGGTGTCTCCTGCTGGGTTTCCTCGTGCTGAAGCAGCTCTCCCTCAGGGATGAGGGGCTGTCCCAGTTTGCAGCCAGCAGAGGCCACAATGCAGCATCAAGTGTAGGGTACTGTACAACTCATCTGTTGGATTAATGCTTGATTTGAGTTGTTGGAGTGACAGCATAGAGGTTTAGCATAAATAATGCATCCTTGTGTTTGTGGAAATCTGCCAAAATATTCCCATCACAGTGGTTCCCGATTTCCTAGGCAAAATAGCTGCTACACTTCCTAAATCACCCATATCTGAGCCACCCATTTGCATACTAGCTCTAACAAATTACAAAGCTTGAATTGGATTCATTCCAAAGTTGAGCCCAACGTACCATTTCAGAAACCCCAATTTCCTTGTTGCTGAAAATAAATGAAAAGTATTTCATTTACTTTGGAGACAGGCAGGACCTCTGGCAAACATGCTTGAATACAGACTCTATCTACAAACCTGCTATCTCGCCCAGGCAATCAGACAAACACATCCACCAAGAGCACAAACATACCTGCTAGTCTGGATTGTACCAAAGGACAAGCCTTCCAAAGCTTGTGTTCTCTCAGAGCAACTACGTGCACAGATAACGACTGTGGATCAATGCCCATGGGACCTCAGGAGTGTAAAGAATCCCTTTCATGTGGTCAGCTCACAAAACTGAAGCAAGCACAGGAAAGCTTGCTGTTTAATGCATGAATTAAACACCCGAGACACACAGGTGGTTACTGCTGAGGGCTGTGATCTCCAGCTGCACAGCACCCAAGCAGGAACAGCGGCCTGGCTGCCTCATCGAGAGCTGGCGGCTCTCTGCAAACAGCTCCCGTCCCGGGAGGCTGGGAGCAGCCCAGGGGACAGCAGGACAAAGAGAGCTGTGCCACAAAGACACAGCTGAGCGTGCAGAACGCCTGGCTGTGTGGAAGCACACAGGGAAAAAGCCCACGGAGAGAAGCGAGCTGCAAACACAAGGATATGTCAAAGGCGGCCAAACCCTAGATCTGGGCGTACTGCAAACACGGGCGGACGTGACTGCCCTACACAGGTGGCTTTGCATTTCTCCTCGTATTGGAGTGACATTCCCAGAGGCAGTGATGCAAGGGAGCGGAGGCTCCTCTTTTTCTATTAATACAACAGATTAAAGGTGTAGAAAACAAACAAGGGAAACTGAGACAAACCATGCAGGCTTGTGTCGCCTGCTTCCGAGCAAAGACTAAGTGATGCAGTTGGTTGACTACAGAGAAGCAAGATGTTATGCAGCACATGTTCTTTGATAATGCCCTACTTTAGAACCAAAGAGCAGTCTGATTATGCTTTGAAAGCTACATGATCAAAGGAATTCAGAAAAAGCCTTTTGAATCATTTTCCTAGATGCTTCTATCAAACTGTATTAGGCCAAATCCGCCCTTTCAGTTTGAACAGTTTGAGCCATAGCATTAGTCTTCTGCTCCTTAAATCTATTCATAAACAAAAAATAAAAACCTCCCCCAAAGAAATGACCACACTAACCCATTATCTTGTGTAACTGAGTGCAATCAAAGACCTTCATTTACTTTATGTAAATGCCCTCTCCCTTTCCCAGGCCTAAGGTTTTCCTACTCTCTGTTGTGTCACCTCATATCTAAGCTAGATACTGAGATCATCTGGATGGAGATTCTGGGTAAAAAAGTCACTACTGACTTAAAAAAACACAGCACCATGGTAACTCAAGATACTTTCACAGTAAATACACTGGTTTCTTCTCTGTTTACAACATGCACCAAGAAAAAAAAAAAAGCATGGATGTAATAGATCCATACATTTCCATATTAATCACGTTCTATTTTCTGACAATGAAAAGGTTGCAATTCCTTCCAACATAAAATCAAGAGTGATTTTCAGTAGCCTAAGATGTTTAAAGCAGACAGGCCCAGAGGGTGGCATTAATAAATATTAAATAATTGATGCTTGTAGCATTTCCTGTTACTAGCCCAGGCTCAAAGGCTGGTAGCAGAGAGCCAGCTGATGGCAGCTGCTCCATTGTCCCCAAGTCCTACAGCACTAAACCACAAGTCAAGGCATAAAGGGGTTAAATCTGTGATGGCAGTGACAGGATTTTGGGGGAATGTTAAAGCTCTCTGAAGCCTCAGGAGTTGATTGATGAACTGTAAGTTGTTTTGTCCTGTGGCTGGTGATGACACTGTGAGCATTTACTTGTGTGGGAATTCTTACTTCCATTCCACTTCCCTCCTGAAAACTACAGTGTGGTGTTGGCAAAAACAAAGGGTGATGGCATTTTGTGGACCAAAGTCTCCTCAAAGATTCAAACACTAACATTCACTAAACAAATGTGAAAGGAAGATTTGCCTTATATGCTTTGATGCAGGTAGAGTTTGATGGAAGAGATTTTATCTCCATTTTCCTTTGTTCTGTTTTCACTTAACAGGAAATCTCTATGTCTTGGCAGCCAGATTTCACAGCTAAAATAAAAATACCTGCCTTGAAAATTTCAGTCTTTCATCTAATTTCTTTTAGTGTGTATCAGTGACCGTTTCATCTGAGGCACAACAGGATATACACTGAGCTCTTAAACACATTAAACCAACTGGATCAAGTCCTTTAAATGTGTTAACTTACGCCTGCCTTGCTCTTTCATTTTACATTGTGATTTCCTCCTCGTTTATTATTGTAGTAAAACAGAATAAACTAGAACTGACTTTCTTTCTCAGGCCATTTTACATTCCTTTTCCTTCATTCCCTTGCCACACTACGTATTTCCAGGAATGGTACCCCAGATAGGCAAGCAGTACCTTAAAAATGTGAACAGGAAAAATTTCAGTCATTCCTCTTTCTTGCTGTATCCCTTATAGATCCAAATATCAGTGACAATGCCACTGCTCCACTATCAAATGAAATTCATACTTCTTGCTTTGCACTTCTTGTTGTTTGTTTTATTTTTCCTTTTTTAGCCTCTTCAATACCTTTTTAATTTATTTATCCACTGCAGAATTTTTGGTAGCTATCTCTTCAACCCCTCAAAGTTTCCCATTCAGGTCCTCAATGTTTTTAATTAAGATGAAAGGATTCTCCTATTCTTGTTGTTCCACATATCCACTTTATCTTTCACAATTCCTTTTATAAACATCCAGAATGTTGTCAGCCAAGGCATTTCACCTCTCCTATCACTTTGGCTGTGTCCAGCTTATGCTTATTCATATTTAGCTATTAACCTTTATTTAAACAAAGTACAACTAATCATTTTACTCATCCGTGTAACATTATATTAACCCACATTATCATTATAGGTGAAAGACATTAATTGTGTCATCAACTTTAGCATCACTGTGGTATGCAAGACTTGCACTGGAAGTTGATATTTTTATTGATGATGATGTTGTTATTACTCAACATTAGAACACATCATAGAGCTGACTTTTGCAGAGCTAGGTCACAGAATCTGTGATATCTTTACTTTATAGATAAATACTAAACATAACCAAAATAATAAAGAAAAGGAGCTTGCAGTCTGCCATGGCACAGCCAAACACTTCAGTGTGCTAGAATCTATGGTTTCAACAGCCAGGAGAATCATCTGCAGGATTTCCAAAGTTATTTCAACAACTCTCTCTGGCAGCACCACAGCTGAGCTCAAAGAGCCAGAGCAATTCTATTTAAGTGTTACATATGAATGTTGGTGGACCTTTTCCACTCAAAAGCACTTGAAATAAGTAGGAGGAGGCAATTTCTTTACATGCATTGGTTTTACAATTTGGTCTATTTGTTGAAAGAGAGGAGTTGATGACAGGGCCATAATTGCTGTGACGTTTTACATATGTAACTCATCTCAGAAGCTCTTTGTCTCTTAGGCTCCCTGCTATCCTCAAACATGCTAGCAAAAGAAACTGCAATGGACAGAAATCTAACACCCCTAGAAACTAAAAAAGAATCCCAATGAAGGGAAGCACTGAGAAAATACACACATGTATGGCCAGCTTCAGACTTGACCACAACAGCCCTACACTCCACTGTGGCTCATCAGTAGCAGAGGGATAAATCTGAATCTCAGTTTCATTCCTGATTAAATCATTACATTCCATGCCACTGGGATACAGGCTGCATGAGGCTAAGGATGTAAAGCCTACACTTAACACTTTTTAAATATTATTTGCTTCTAGGAATGACTTGCATCAATTTTTATTTCAGAGCAGTATATACAACATAGAAACAAGTTGGGTTTTTTTTAACTAAACATATCTTTCCCTATACTCAGTTCTTCAAGACCTCTCTTTCTATTGGAGCCCTAGATGTGACCAGAGACAAATAACTGGATTTTCCATTCCCATAGCCACACACAAAATAAAGAACTGAAAGGACAAGAAATTATCTGAATCTGTAACCTCTGTTTCTGTTTATTTAGCTTTCCTAGAAGCAACAGTAGAAACCTAAAGTTCAATTAAAAAACCTAAACCACAGGTTTCTCCACAGTACTTTTCCAAACCAGTGCAATCCATGGTAAGCAGGAACAAGCAAATTTGGGATTTTAACAGCCATTCCTGCTCTGCCCCAAAGAAAGCCACAGGCAGGTGTGGGTTGTAGAAATGCCATTGTGTTTCTGTGCTACCCCAACAGGAATATGTTACACGAATGCAAATTGCACACAGTGAAAAATATGCAAAAAAGACAGGGGAAGAAGGGCAAATCTCTGAAAGAGAAATACATTATTAAAGGATATATTTGTAATATATGCAAAGCTGTCTTTTTTGCTAAGTTATTGACCAGGGAAAAAGGACTACAGGCCTCTGCTATTATAGTGCACTGCCAGCTTTCAGCTTTATATACTCACTTCTCCAGAGAGACTTGAATTTCCTCATCCTTTGCCATTTTTACCCGCTCTCCCCAGCATTTGACTGAATTCTAAATGTCTAATACATTGAAATTCAGTGAATGAGATGGAATAAAACTGTGCAGTGAATAATCAGCAGTGAATAACATCCAGAAAGCACTTGTGTATTTCTTTCCTACTGAGAAAAACGTCCTAAACAACATTTGATTTATCCACCCCAAAGTTCTCCTTACAGGGACTGACGTTGCTGTTGACTGGGCATTTATTTATGATCAGCTGGTACCAGGCTCTGTGGGTTTCATAGCAGGAAAAGTGAAATTCATTACTCTTGCCACACTACACCATCCATCTTTTATGTATTATATAGAGCAGCGATTTACGGCAGGTGTAGACTTGAAAACCTAAAAAATGAATATTTAATGATTATAACATTATAGATGCCCGCATTCTGTTGTAAGGAAAATGCATGCGTGTATTTTGCTGCACTTGTTTTTCTAGCAGGTCAGTATTTGCAAGGGTACTGCCCTGATGTTGGTAGCAGACATTTATTTCTGCTTTACCTGGCATCACTTCTGCCCATTCTTTCAAGTCAAACAGGTTCCACTAAAAACAGGAAGATGAAGATGGCATCTCATCAATGAGAAAAATACTGAATTCGATAAAAGCCACTTCCTTTGAAGCAGAATTAGTCTATTCTCATACCTGTGCCTGGGAACCAAGCTGTAGTCTCACTTAAAGTAAATGACCATTGGATTCAGCATATGAATTTAAGAGGTGAGTTCTGACAGAAATCTTTTTCAATAAGGAGCATTCACACAGAACTACTTCCAAATAAATTTCTTACTAAGTTTTTCTTCACAGCTAACCTATAATGCAATGTTGTGGCTGCAGACCTCAAGGGCAACGTGCATATATTTCTATTTATAAGCTGAATAACTATGACACACAAATAAATGCTTCAGCTTATACTCTAAACCTTGGAAGCACATAGTTCATCGTGTTAACTCTGTTTAATTCACTTGTGTGTTATCACACATTATTAAGATACATAAAACGTATGTAAGAAAAGTGAGCAGACTAACACTCCACATACCAGATTTGATGTCAAGCACACAATGGCACAGCCAACCTAGCATTCCTTAGCATTGCTAATCTAGAGCAATGAAATGGAGCATAAAGGAAGGGCAAAAAAAAGGGGGGAAAGGGGGAGAACACACAAAACCTCAAAAGAAAATAGCAACTCAGTCATAGGATTTTCTATTAAACCATGAATATTTATGGAAAAGTAAGGAGGGTTTTTTTTTTTCACTTAGCTTCCAATATCTCCTTTAAAAATTCTTCTGAAATATTAGACATATTAAAAAAAACAACCCCTGTGCATATAAAAGAATGAAAGACATGCAGCTTTTAAGATAAGCATGCTTTCAGTGCAAGCATCTGCACTCAGAAGAGCATTTACACAAATTAACATATTTTATCCACTGTAAGGACCATAAAGCATTTCCAATTCAGCACATAATTTTTATTTCAATTGGCATGACAAAAATCTTTAAGTGTAGCACTAGTAGAAGATATAAGAAGCTGCAATGACCAAAGGCAACGGTGGATTTCCCTGCATAAAGGAATGAATAACAATCAAAAAAAGGTTTGGGTATTTGGAACAGAGAGAGGATGTTATCCTCAAATTCACAGAATCAGTTTCTTGCTACTATGATGCTTTGAAGCAAATATATAATCTCTTCCTGAGTGAAGACAGAAAAAGATTACATGATACAGTACAATCCCTCGTCTGGAAACATGGCAATTTTGTCATCAACACACGGATGAGAGATGTCATTACTCCTGGAAAAGAATTAGAAAGCTGCTACACAGCTCTCAGGCACGGCGCCTCGCCTGGCAAACAAGGTCACTCTGCATTCAAACCTCTGTACCATTTTCAGATTAAGGTTTCTAACACTGCAGCTAGCTCCTTCATCTCCCAAAATTCAAATTGCAGTGCTTTGGTATCCATGCCATGGCCAAGGTTGCTACGGTACTGCACTCACCAAAGCAGCAACTGCTTCCAGCCCTTCGCTTCATGGCTGCAAGGACTTGTCTGCCCTGATTAATTTAAACTCAGTGATGAAAATCCTAATAAGACTGAAAGAGGAAAAGCAAATTTAGGGAGCTACATTGGCTCTTGGACTGTGCTGTGATCTAGTTCTGTGCAGTAAAGCCTTCAAAAGAGATTGTTACTTCTCAGGTACACACGGGAAAAATACTAAACTGCCTTCCAAAGATACAGGACGGACATAATGCCCAACATGCACTGCCACCCTCAAAAAGCACTTTTCCAATAACCAGCTGTCTTTCCCCCGTGCTTAAGGACGGCATTTATCCATCAGACATTTCACAAATATGCCTAAATTATCAACTTAGCTGTCCTTCCCAGGGAGGGAGGGGAGAGAGGTGGGTGTGCCTCCTCCACTCTCATCTGCAGATCCCTCAGTTAAGCACCCAGAGACACCCAGCACCAATCTAGTCTTTAGCAGGCCACAGTCTCCCCAGCAGACTCCCTGCCCTCACCTGAATACTCCTGTGGAATCGAGATTTTGTTTGCCCAAGGCAGACTATGGCAGAGCTCTCTTTCACAACCCTGTTTCCCAAAGGGTTCTTAGTCACTCCAGACTTTTCTTAATAACACAGGGGCATGTAATGTGGCACATGTACGATAATCTGTCTGAAATCTATAGCAAATTATTCTAATGTACATTACTCTCAGTGTATTTCATTGATTCATGAGTGCTACAATCTTACAGATTCAGAAATTATTTTCATTTACATGTTGAGAGTCAAGATCCAAGTAAATGTAAAATCTGACCCAAAATAGGTGAAAATACTGACAAGAAGCTGCCATTACTAACACATTTGAATCCTCAAAACTAGAACCTTCCCCTTGAACCTGAAGTCAGATTTTAGCAGCCTGGACTGATGCATGAAATCACGGCAGCTGCACTGTCAAATAAAAATCTCACTGAGATAGGTCTGAAATGATACCAGTAATTTGCTACCCTTGCTCAAACAATGTGTAGGAGAGAGAAGGCTCCAGTGACTCAACATGCAGGCAAACTGGCACTGTATTTACCTGTTGTCACTATCTGGAACTCCAGAGTAATAAATGGATGAAATGCAGCTCATAAAAATATTCATATGATGAAATTTATGGCTTACATTAAAGCATGTTTAACTTGAAAAATGACTGTGTAAAGCTCAACTGATCTGTTCCCTGTGTATATTCACAGTCATATCTGTTTACTTTGGGACTGCATGTTTAAATTTATTTCCACTTCTGCATATCCAAACAGTGTGCATGTCCCAAACAGCTGAAACTTCTTCTCTCCTTTGTCTCAGGGTTTGGTTTTTTTTTCCATTTTAAAAACTTCAGGTAGGTACTACTTTAAAAACAGAGCCTGATACAATCCAATGTTCTTGACCACAGGCATGGCCGAATCCTGGGATGGCAAGTGCAGAATTCCAGTCCCCTCCCCTCTGCAAAGCCAAGGCAGGAAGGATGGGTGAGCATCTCTGCTGGTGGGGGAAGCAACCAGCCCTGCTAAACCCATCCTGCCAAGGACTGCACCCAAGCACAGGTTCCTGGATTTTTTGAACACACTGCCCACACGGGAAGAGACACAGCCACCCTCTGTTCAGAGCACAGCTGTCTGTGACCGTGGAGGAGAAATGTCCAGCAGCCAGCCCTCCTGGGCCACTCCAGAGGCTGCTGGGGGCAGCAGGAGGAGGTTTGGCCACACGAACAGACCTGCACAGGCAGAGCCAGCAGCTCCTGCTCGGGCAGCCCAGCCTCGAGCTCCGACCAGAATGCTGGGCCACAGATGCAAGTGTAGATTGCACAGGTCTCCTTGTTTATTCCTCTATTACCATAATTAACAAGGAGTAAGCAGGATTCTCTTCCAGTCCATATGTAAAACAAGTATTTCCTTTAAGGCTTTTATACTGTAGATAAAGAGTATAGGGACAATCTTTCACATGCTGTTAAGTTTCTCAGTTTTCCAGCAGCAGCAGCAGCAACACTTTCTCTTTTGGGGAACAGCAGAAATACAATATTTCTCAATATCTCTCAATTAACATCCCCTACATTCTTACTGTGTGATCTTTCCTGTGGTATCTAAATTTGTAGTATACTGAGGTAAAATAAATATGAAACTTCCTCAATGAAATCTTCCTCATCTTCAAACAACACACCACAAGCACAAACGTGACAGAGAACCTTAAGAAGTCATCCCAAATCCCTTGCCAACAGACTTTTTAAAGCAACTAGAAGTGAAATACCTATGGACAGTGCCACTCTTTGGATGTGTTGCAATGCACATGGGCAAATGAAAAATGATAATGTAAAAAATGCTGATGGGTAGTGAAAGAACAAGATGGTTTGCAAATTGGACTTGTACTTGAAAGGACAGCACTGAACCACAATATTTCCAGTACAGAATTATTTTCCCTTTGTTTCACTCACAAATACAGGCCACTCTTATGGAAGCAATCCTTCAAAGACAGCAGTACAATTTCCAATAGGCACACATCAGCTGCTGCCACAGTGCAATTTGTGCTACTCATGTAACAGTTGATGTTTTTATATATAGATATCTATCTCTCAACTTAAGTGCATTTTCTTTTTCTTTTCCCTTTTTTTTGAGACAAAACTCACCAGCTACCTAGAAACCAAACCAGCACATGCAGAGGAGGACAATCAGGGAGGCTTGGGAGCAACCAGATGACTCCCCAAAGCTGTTGGGCATGCAGATGTGACTATTTGCAATTTAATCCCTGTTGCTATGTGTTAAGTGAACAGCACATCCATTCCCAAATCAGCATCTATTCCTAATTCCATGACACCCAGCTAGCTAAAGAGCAGTGCCAGCAACCAACCATTTACAGAATGAGCATTCCTCAGAGACAGACACATTTAATAGGGGGTGGTGAAAGACATCATTCAGATGAGACATGTGGACTGAGAACCAACCTCTTCTTAAATCTTTTCTGAACCGTCTTTTATGGCTCAGCTGAAAGGAATTTGCAGTGCAAAACGATAAGAAATACAAACCACCTTCTTAATCCATGTGCCAAAACATTTACTTTTCTTTTTAATGCCACTTTAATTCCTGGTAAAATTCCAAATCAAGGGTTTATATTTCATGATATTGTCAACTTTGCATAAAACTACTGGTACTACTCATGACTTATACAGCCTCAGGGAGACTATTGATTTTTTTCCCCTCCATAAATCTGAAAATGTTCTGTCTCTTCCCCGCGGACCCATTATATTTATTGGTATCTATCCCAAAACAACTGCTCAAGGTTACAGCTATAAAAATATTCAGGGTTCTCATTCACTGTGCAGAAGCTAGAGAAGGCCACAGATTTGGGCTCAGAACCCAAATTTTGCCCCGATTATAAAGGAAAGTTGGGTTCTTGTTGTGTGTCAGGACCACAAGATAAACCTTTTTCTTTGGACAGAGCTTATATCCTCATTAATAGAATACTAAGTAAATTTTAAAAGAATTTAAAAAGTGACATATGACCTTCTTTATGTAGCAAAGATCAGACAAGAACAGTTAACAATAAATATAGGTATAAATATGTACTGCATAAATATTTCCCTAAAACTCAAACTTCCTCGTGGAGTAGCTAAAATAAAGACATCCTGGCCCCCAGGAGTAGACGCCAAATTTTCTGAAAACCATTTGAATGTCTGACATCTCAGATGGAAATAAAATATGTGGAGACGTGGTCAAAGATGAAAAAGGAGATTTGGCTCTTCAGGTCATTAAAATACAGTGTGCTGCACTGACTGATTATGTTGCTATTGCTTTAATTGGCAGTTGAACCTTCAAAGATCACTTTGCATCAACTTTCAGGCTACTCTAGGAAGGAAGAAGGCATCATGCAATAATTTTCTACTCGCTACACCTGCACCGAGTCCAAATGGAAGATTTGCATGTGAATTTTTTTAAGCTATACTAAGCCACATACCCTACGCTATAATGATCTTCCAAAAGAGTCTGTGCCTGTGGGATGTTCCTCTCAGCATAAGAAAACTGCTGCCAAAATAGACAAAGGCACTTTAAACAGGAGCCAGGGGACTGCTTAAGAATTTATCCATGGCCACCCGTGGAGCAGGTGCTAGAAACATGTGGAAGAGCATCAGAGTAATAATTTTGATTTATTTCCCTGTTATTAGTAAGGACCTGAAAAGTGGGAGCACCAGCACCATTACCACACTGCCTGCTCCACAAAAGCAGCTGTGCAAGGAAAAGAACATCGCCTCCAAAATCAGCAGCAACAGCAAAGCCATTTAGCTTAAAGACATGCAAAAATATAGTCATCACAATAAAAACTGTAGCCTTTGCCAATGGATTTCACTAAGTGGTATCTGAGATACCATAATTTTGATTACATTTAGAACAAAAGCATATGCCTAGTGTGCAGTTAAAGGACACAAATGCTGACTATATATTGCTTTTCACTGTACTTTTATAAATTAAACACAGAAATTGCAGTATGTTATCCATATTCTACACGAAAATACCTACAGCATAATTTATACCTGGCAGCTGACCAGCTGGCAAGGCAGGCCTAGGCTTCACATATCACATGAATACATAGTCTTTCATTTGTAATCTAGCTTTCATAAAATGAGCAGTAGCAAATTTTCAAGTCTGTAAATTCTAAGCAGAACCAACCCACACCGCTATAAAATCTCATGTCCTAAGAGTATGACCTGCTCCAGAAAAAAAGGTTTCATTTTAGCTCATTTTACAGCATCAGCTTTTATAAACATATTCAGTAAATATCTATCAAGGCACACACTTCTGGTTTTGATATAAATATTTGATAGAGGAAAACTTCCAACAACAATCCAAAAATGAGAGTTATTTCCAACAACTGTGAGTGCCAAATATTAACACCATGGATTTACACGTTTTCATGAGCTGGTCATTTCTGCAATGGTGGTATTTCATAACATTGCTCTTTTCCTTTACTCTTCTTCCCAATACTAAAGTTGTTAACACCCAATTATTGTAGCAATTGTAGCATAAAAAGTCTTTCTTGCTTTGCTCAAGTAATATTTAACAAATCCAAAATGAGAAAAAATGTTCCTTGTGTATGTTCCAGTAACTGTATGTGGAGTTTGTCACAGACACACGGTAATGACAGAAACTGCAGCTTTCAGAAATTAATTGCTAATACATTATCATTAAAACAAGTTGCATTTACAACTTAAAAACTCATTGTCATTGTAGGAAGAATTCTTAGCCTACAATTATAGAACATTTGAGCTTCCTAGAATTTATACACTATATTTTAATCTAAGATATATTTTGAGAATTAGTTTTTCTGTGAAAATCTATGATGGGAAAATGTGGAATGTGAATGTAGGGATAATGAAAATATCTTGATATTTACCAATAAAATGTCTACATAAATTACTGAGGCAGAGCTTAGGAAGAAAACACAAAGAGAATCCAGGCTTGTTTCAGCATACAACTGACTTCAAAGTACATAAAAGGACCTCTGACAAGCACAAAACATGATAAAATGCACCTTTTTCCTCTTCTAACAGAACTCATTATTAAATAAAACCTTCTGTCTCCAGGGAAAAGTGACAGTGGTGCATGTTAAAGAAGGACTGGGAAGCACCACGTGTGGGCTGAGAGCCACACGCTCTGTGCTGTGGCTTTTTCCTTCCTTAGAACAGTGACAGAGTTACCCAAACACTGAGCTGATGGCATGTTCCAGTGCCAGCCCTACATATCATCCTTAGGGACAATGGGGTGTCACTTGGAACCTGCCCTTGGCTGGCCAAGAAATCACCACACAGAACGAGGCACAAAGTAAAAAATCAGGATGTGAATTGTGTCACGGGCTGCAGTGTAAAATATAATCAGGGGTGTGTTATTCTATTACCATCCCTTAAAACTGGGATGGGGGCAGTGATGTGATCTTCTGTTGATAACCCAGCTGATAAGAAACCATCCAGAGCAGTTTCCTTATCTCTTCCATGACCCATCCTCCCTCCAGGGACAGATCTTCTGCNACTGATAAAATTCCATCATCCCATTGGGAAATGCTCCAGCCAGGGGGAACCAAGCCCCTCTACCTGGATAAAAACCTGAGCCTTGGAACACCAAGGCAGCCTTTTCCACTGGACTCCCAGAGGAAGAACAGGCCCAGCCATCACCACTGCACCTTCAGCAGAGGCTGCACCTTTCTCAGGATCACTGCTCCAGCAGAGCCACAGCTGCTGCTCCAGGAGGGCTGCAGCCACCATTGCAACTGGACTGCAGCCAACACCCTGACCAACAGGGTGTCAGCTTGGATTCTGACTCTGTCAGTGATTTTCTTTTTCCTTATTGCATGTATTTTGTTTCCTTTTTGTTTTATTTTCCCTTTTCCTAATAAATTGTATTTCTGACTTGGAGTGTCTCACTGGTTTTGCTTCTCAAACCAGAACAGAATTGGAGCCTGCCCTTGGCTGGCCAAATCACCACACAGACAGAGCAAGGCACAAGGTAAAAAGATGATGACATACTTGGTGTAATATGCCAGTGAAGGTGGCATGCTTCATTTGACCCTTACAGCCCAGTTTATCCCAGTACAAATCCCTTGCTGCTTCCTCTTTTCCTTCTGAGCACAAAGAGAAAAATTATGTCTATAGTTTTCCACGATTTACCATGCCTCCCAGCCTATCCTCCACTGGCCCTAAAAGAAAAAGCAAATTATGCAGAACTCCTCATTTCAATTCTCACTTATATCTATACAGCAATATGAACATGTGCTTTAGCATTTTCAAGACATTAATTTAAAGCACTAGATAAGTTGTACTATTCTTTCCTTTCGCCTGCTAAGCAATGAGACAGAAATGAGCAGTGGGGCTGACCATAAATCCATCCTTTGAAATCACGCTCCCTGAAAGAAATACAGCATTCCCAATTAGAAATAGCTAAAATTTCAAATGGAACTTTCTAGAGAGGTTGTATTATCTTGATATTTACTAAGTTTTCATTTCAGCTGCAGAGACAGAGTCTCTCCCTCCACTCTCTAAGGGCAGTTACAGCTCTGAGCAACCAACAGCACTAAACTCAACCCCTTTTCCAGGGAATAGGAGCCTGTGTTAACACTGCTGGGGAAAAGATTCTGCTACATCGTGTTTAGATCACTGAGAAGTTGTCACTGATGTAAGAAAGTGCCCCAAGAGGCCAAGAATTGAGTCATGACACTGTGATTTTGCATTGATTTTATAGAGAGGATGCCTGAACACCGCAGCAGCGAATGCTGCACTCATTTCCTCAAGCCCACAAGACGAGAAGAAATGGATTAGTTATTGAAAGCAATTAACTGTAAAAGATAACGTAAAAGTGGGATTTAAAAACAATCTGTGCGTGAGGAGAAACAGGAGATCTCTAGCAGAGACAGCAATTACTATGAAGTGCCTTGAATGGCACATATAAAGTTATCTCACTTTTACCTACACAGAGGCTCTTTCCAGAGGTGTTTCACCAAATTACATTTCCTACTCTCCTGCCTCTGTTTACTGCACAGTTTCAAAAGAATGCATATGAGTGCCATATGAACAGCAGCAGGAAATAAAATCTGATTTTAATAGGAACTACTTAAATAAAGTTTAAAAATAAAGTACTTATTTTCAAAACTAGATTGCTTAATTTTTTAAGGGCTTTGGCTCTGCAATGTACAAGGGTGCTCTAAGATGCAGATACCCAAACCCCCGATTCACTTTAAAAATTAGCACTCTCTTAGAAGTATAAATTGCTCCATCTGGAAGTGATTAGGGTTCCAAGGATGTGCAGCATTAAGTAATTTAACTTGCTGAAGTGCTTCTTTTTTAATAAGCTCTTCAATTTAAAAATAAGAATAGTTTAAAAAAAAAACAACCTTCCTCCTAGTACAGCTGTTTGAATCACATGAGCCACTTTATTCATTTAATATCCTGAAAAAGGTGGGGAAGGCATTATAAGGCCAATATTATAATATATTATAAGGCCAATAGTAACAACTGTATTAGCAACAGACTGGAGGTACAGAGGAAAAAAGTGAAATACTTGAGCTCAAATGTTTGTCTGTGATGGCCACCAGACTATCTGTTTGCATGGCTACTACCATTGTTTATCTCCTGGTAGGAGCTTCTTCCTTATCTGTCTTCAAAACTTTCTGGTGAAAATTTCTTAGGATGCTTTCACAGCATTTAACAGAAGGGAAGCTAAAAGTTGGCATTTGACAATGGCAATTTCAGCATTTTTCAGGTTAAAATCCCTACGTAAATTTGAAGGGTTGAAAAGTTAAAAGTGAGAAATGCTAATTGCTCTGGGGAACGTGAAAATTAAAATATATTTCTAACTTGAATGAACTGACATGCATCATCAGTTGTATTTTCAATTAAGGTTCTGCAATGTTGATTAATTCACTCATTTGAAAACAATTTACATACAAGATGGTCAGGGAAGTGGAATGTTGCCCAGGGGGAACTCAAGAGTCAGGGATCAAAGTCTGAAAGCAAATTGACATATTTGCGGAGCTTTCAATAGCATGATAGTAGTGGTTGAAGATCAGAGCAGGGAGATGAATGCTTCTTGCTTAAATGATGATTACTGCCATCACTGAAAATCTAAGGCTTCACATTTTTCATAAACACACAGCCGTGTACTTCATATTATTAAGAAAATTCCAGCCATCAGTCTAAGGAAGTATCTGAATACTGAAATGAAAATCAGCTCTAAAATTTGCATTTAGGAATGTGTCAGCATGTGGACAGGCTTTTATGTTAATAAACTATTTCCTTGTTACAACCTTTGCCAGCAGTCTCCAGAGAAGCCCTAACTTTCCCTCTATACCTGGCTGCTTAGATTAACCTGGAATATGAATGGGAAATGGACCTATTTATAAAGTAATTTCAAGAGAAATATTACCAATAGTTGCTACTGCTTTTCAATGGGATGCAGCAAGTTGCATTTCAATTTGCTACGTTTAAATTGCAAAACCAATTCAAATTGCAATCAGCTGTGTGGTCTCTGAACTGTACAGAAAAATTGGAGCTGCAGCATCTGAGGAAATTATTGTAGGTAACATTTTAAAAGCTGTTCAACCAATTATAGAATTCACTCACAATACTGCCACATCATGCCAAGGCTGTTGGTTTCACAAAAGTAAAAAGCACATATTACATAAAAGCTAAATCTAAGTCAAGCAGAAACAAAAAAATTAGTAAAAATAATTTTGAACTTGGAGACAAAGTAGGAAATGTGAAACTACATGCTTTTCAAAAATCCATTTCATAATGAACAGCTAGAAGTGCCTTTTACCAGCTGTTGCTGCAAAGCTGTCAGTTCATTTTTAAATAGAGATGTCAAAGGTCTGCAAACCTGTTATTGAACAAGACTGAAAAGCATATGCCAATGAACAATTGAAAATGACTGGGGTGATGGGGTTAGGTGCAGGGACACATGATTTCAGTCAACCTTTTGGCTTGCCATATTCTTTGAAACTCAGCCCTCTGCAGCTTTCAAGGCTCTACTGTTACCCAAGAGATTTATAAATTCAGGACCACAAAGCATACCTCAAGCTCTCTGCTCTAGAGGCTCCTAATGAGTTAAAAATGAGAATGTCAGCACAGATGAATTTCAGAAGTGAAAACTTATGCTATTTATCTCTGGAGGTGAAAAGCAGATCTAAGTCTAAGCTCAAATGCAACACACTTCTGCTCTAAATAATACATGCTGCAAACAGAAAGAATCCCTGTAAAATACCATCCTTTTAGTACCAGGTACATAAAAAGATGTTTAAAACGCTTAGCCTTCATGGGGAAAAATACAGTTCTTTATTGTTTAAGGAATTTTTCCTATCACGGTATGAAGACACGAATTTTTATTAAAGTATTTGTGTTACCAGCTCTGATGCAAACATTCTAAGCAGGAAGATGCACTCATGTAAAAGTTCCACCTGTCCCAATGCATGACACAGGAACAAAAACTTTTCTATTTGGGTGAGACTTCTAATGCCAAAAAAAGACTGTCCTTGGACAAAACTGAGCATCCAGTCTGGATAAAACACAAAAGTGCATTACTCTCTACATGAGAAATTAATAACGCAATCATTAACAGACACCAAGGATAAGTTACACCTACTTGCTACATTTAGCAATGGCATGAAAAAGCTCATTAATGCAAACAGTGACAGACATGAGTTTCCTTTGGTAGTGGGGAGAAAAAAAAAGGATGAAAATTACAAATGTAAAAAAAAAAGTGCAAAAACAAGTGGTTGGTATAAATGCTAACTAAGGCAATGAAACATGTCTGCATTATCCATTTTGATAATCCTATTGTCAGGTTATTTATTGTCAGGGAACAAGTTAAAGCCCATTTAACTAACTCCAATAAAGAGTTAAAGCCTATTTAACAAAGCCTGTGTAACTGGATGACAGCAAAAATCCTCATGTTAAAATATCAGAAACATCCAACGACTTGAAGAGGGTACATATGACAAAAGTCTTATTAGGCAATGAAAAGAATATGTCCTTTTCCCTTCAGCAGGCCTATTTATATGCCTAAAATTAAACACATGCCTAATAATTAAGCATGATTAGGTTCCAATTATTTCGTTTGTGCTTCTTTAGAACGTTTTTCATTTCATTCTAGCTTCATCAAAATGTGAAAACCAGAGAGACGTGAATGGCTGAGATTGACTGCCATCCATTTCAGCCACATTTCAGCCCACCCTGGAAAATGTAAGCTTTCTGTCACAAGCTGTCAGCAAAACTCACGTCTTCCAAACAAAGGTTCTGAGAACCCAGCTTACACGGCACCTTTGGATTTTACATTTTGTTTGACATCTCCCATTTGTGAGAAGTGGCGTTTTATATCTGCTTTCCATCCTGTCTGTCCCCATCACCACCCCCAGCAAACATAATTGCTTTTACTAGAAGTATCTGACAGCGCTACTGAAAGTAATAGAGCGAGATTTAGAAAACTCTTGCTTGCCTGAGAGATTTCTCAGAATCATGGGGCTGGAAGGGACCTTAGAAATCATCTGGTTCCAACCCCCTGCCCTGGGCAGGGACACCTTCCACTGCACCAGGGTGCTCAGAGCTCCATCCAGCCTGGCCTGGAACATTTTCCAGGGACAGCCATAGTTTGTCTGGGCAACCTGTTCAACCACCCTCAAAGAGAATAATTTCTTCCTAATATCCAAGCTAATCCTACCCTCTGTCAGTTCAAAGCCATTCCCCTTATTATCTAAGTGCAAATTTTCTAGTGTTAGCGTTAAGCAATTTCTTTTCTACCAAATTAAAAAAAAAAAAAAAAAAGGAAGGAACAAATCAATTTTTTTTTTGCAAGTGGAGAGCACAGTTGGGCCGGGAAAAAAAAAACAAACCAACCACAATGCTTTTATTTTCAGCACTTTTGAAAAGTTAGCTTATTACATCAGGCAGCATGCTACATACTGACAGGTTTCATTCCAGAGATTCAATATTAATGTCCATTTTTACTTGAACATATCCTAAATTTTGAAGGAACAGTGCGTTTACTAATCAAAGGAAAAAGATTCAGGTTTGCCCAGGTAAACCCCGTTATTTTCTGACTCAAATAGACATTAAAGTGGGAAATAACTGAGATGATGCACTTTATTAGCTGCTGTGGAAAACAACTGTCAATGAATGTCCAATTTACTGAGTGGACATTAAGAGTGCTCCAGAAGTGCCAATAATAACAATGGAGCAGCAAGCCTTGACAGCAGAAAAGCAAACCAATCGATCTAAAATGGTACACACAGAAAGCAATCCAATATTCAAAAGGAACTTCAGCATATCAAATAGATTGGATTTAAAAGAGAAAGATGATTCCAACACCAGTTATAATTTACAGGTATAATTCAGATTATATGTGTTATTCAAGGCATCAAAGGCCTTCTAAATTAAAATTGCAGGACAGTCTCACTACAGAAATCGTTCTGGTCGAATTATAAGAGAAGACGAGGATCTAAGTAACTTTTTTGCACTACTCTTACCACTCAAGTAGATCTGTAAACTGAGAACAAATCTAGGGAAGAGCTATTATGAAGACACAACCTTAGAGAGCAAACCCAAAAGTCCTTTCCAAAAGTGTTATTTATCTATTTCTGCACGGAGCAAAAGGCCTCGGTTTCATAAACAGCCAAAGGGTGGCTCTTCAAAAACAGCCAAAACTCGCCCCTTTGTGCTTTTGCAAAATTTCATCCGTGTAAAACACCTTTTGCTAAACCCAGTGAAGAAGGGCTCCCAGCCAGAAGGTCCCACCTTCTCCCCAGGATCCTGGGAAATCCTGGAGTCCTGAGGCAGCGCTGGGACTGATGCATATCTGGAGATTTCTCACCGGATTACGCAAAGAGCGTAAAGAGGAGGAAACACAATTTCACAATCAATGTCAAAGTTCAGGAACAGATCACAGCAACCACAGGCCGAAGAGAAGGAGCCACCCTTCCAGCAGTACCCCTAAGTGGAAGTGCCCCCCCTTCCCCCAGGCTATCCCTCCACAGCCCAGACCTCCTTCCCTGCCTTGTGTCCACGCCCTGCCTGAGCAGCAATGTCTGACAGGCTCAGGTGATCCCAGAGCATCCAAGGCAGTGCCTCACAGGAGGAACTCGCCCAGACGTGACAGCAACTTGCCTCCGAAGCACCAGGGACAGCTTGTACCTCTCAGAGCTGCCATTTCCTAACATCAAGAAGTAATTAATCTAAGCTGACTTCCATCATGGCGTGAATGGCTTGCCAACAGTTACCACATAATATTATGTTAGAAATTATACATGTTCACTACACTGGAGAGGTGCCTAAGGCACTAACTGTAAATGGTATTTTTCAGCAGGGATGTGTATGTGGGCATGCACACTGGAGCAAGAAAGGCCCTGACAGTCATGGATTGCACAACGGTTTCCATAAACAGAGTTTTCTGTTGAGAGCTTTTCCCCCCGCTGTACTAAAGTTTTCCATGTTTGGCCCTGGTAAAAAGCAAAATTGCTCTAAATACTTCAGCACTGAAAGAACTGCTCCCATCTCAAATCCATCACCAGGGAGAGAAACAGGAGTCTGATTTCACTGTGTTTGTTCTCATCCCAGATTTACTTCAACACATGGCACTTTCCCCGTTTTCATCTTTAATTTCGGATTCCTCCATCCCAAAAATATTAACTGAGGTAAGGTTTATGGAGGTGGATAAACAGATCTGAGCAGCAGGAAGCCGTGTCAGTGCTTGGAATCAGCTGGCACATTTGGGGATGGAGGGTTCACCAACTGAACCTCGCAAATGTGAGCACGTTAGGAAAGGCTGGGCGTCAGCCTTTTGTGTTTTGGAGCCTAGAGGGGCACTGAAAATCTGTAGCTGGCATTAAACTTCCCATTATGCAGATGTGCTAGGGAGAACGGAAGAGCAGCAGTGGCAAAATTCCTAAGTATGTAAAGATCATGGTAATCAGTCCAAAGCATTATTAGCTAAATCTAAATTTAGTGCACTGGATGAAATTCATGGAACCAATTCCTGCCGTAGCTATTGCCTGAGCTGTTCATTCCTCAGGTAGTGCATAAACGCCATGATGGCATTTTAAGCAGCGTGATTTCACACTGAAGTATTTCCACAAGTCCTGTGAGGTATGAAGATCTATTGGGCTGTTTCAATTTGTTATGTTCAGGAGGCTTTCTCCAGAAAATGCTCACGACATAAAGCAGATAAGCCCCAAGCAAGGGAAAGTATCAGTCACATGCACAGAATAAAGTTTTCCCTTTAAAATCTGACATTATCTGCTTAGGATGAAATACAATCTATGCTGTAATCTGTTTTAAGCATTAGGAAAACAAAAGCCCAAGCACACACATTAAATTGCTATCAAGAGGAAAATCCGTATTATACAGGTGACAGGTTTTTCTAACAAAGCATTTAAAAGAGCAAAGCACGGAAAATACCTCTGCCTGCCTCCAAACACTTGCAAAAAAGGTTAAGGAATATAATAGGCAAAAGAGGAAGAAATATTAGCACACAACAGCATAAGCTAAGGTGCAAAGCATGTTAATTAGTGTATTATAATGACTTCTGACAGTTTCACATAATGCTTTTTCATCAGCATACTGTTTCAATTACGCATTCTCCACTTCCCACATTAAAACCAGCTTCACTATGATTTTTCACCTGCTGCTTCAGTATTAGGTTTAAGCCCCACGTCTTCCAAGAAAATAATTTTATTTTCCTAAAGTTACTCACTGATTCCTTCAAGAAACACAAGGGAAAACATGCCTCTGCTTTGTGAAAGCATGAAAGGAAAAGGGAGGGGAAGGCTATGATGTAGTCTACCTTGTTATCTCCAGCACTGTGATCCTCCATGCTGCACAAAGTCCTTGGTTAGGAGCAATTCATGCAGCTCAGAGGTGAAGCACACTGGAACAGACACTTTAAATCTGGACCAACTTTCCCCAAATACTGAATAAATGATCACAGAATGACAGATATGCTGAGTTGGAAGAAGGCACCCGGAAGGATCACAGACTCCAGCTCCTGGCCCTGCACAGGATCATGAAACAGCCCTTTTTCTTTTTTCCCCCATCATCTATTAAACATGGAGCTAAACATGAAGAAAAATGTCTGGAAGTCTGATCAACTAACAATTAAAAGATTGTTTGATATCTCATTACTAGCGACCACATAAGGAAATATGTGCCTCCTGATTTATTTTTATAAACTTGTGCCTTAAGGAATCGCAAACAAGAAAATCCAAAATGAATGTGCAGCTAGGTCTAAACCCTTCCCAAGCTTTAGAATGCTGGATTCATTCATGATTGCCACGAAAATGAGGCCCAAGGAAGATGGAAGAGCTGCTCCTCTGCTCCCAGCATCAAGCAGGGCACCATGACGCCAGGCACAAAGAGTCGTTCTCCTCTGCGTTCTGTGGATAGAATGTGAATGGATTACAGGAGCACAGCTCCAAGGCAGATCCCCACATCCACACACAGCAGCAGGCTCTGCCAGCACGGGCCATGAGCAATGGGTCTCCTCCTACACACGCCTCTGAGCTCATTCTGGGGAGAGGCAGCCACGGGAGGACGAGGATTGCCTCCAGGAAACAATCTTCCCTATCCCAAGCTGCACAGGACACACCCTATCCCCAGTCATGGTAGGGCCGGAGGAATTTTTTTCCATGCACTCATAGATCACTCTGTTTCAACAAGTCTGGTACATTCTTCCTCCATTTACTGCTGGAAGGTGCCAAGAAACCTGTAAAGCAAGTTGGGATTTTTAGCAGTGCCTCTGGTACCCTGCTAGTAGCTCTAGGGGTGCCCAGAGCCTGACAGGATTTGGTGTTTGGGGCACGGGCAGAGCAGCCACACGGGGGAAACAATTCTTGGGCATTTAATGACAGTTTACTGTAGTCACCTTCAAAACACCCACATTTTCAACCACTGCTCCACTCACTTTATGGAACAAGTCGCATAGTAAGAAAGCTCTTGACACAGAGCCACAAAACAGAAACTCCTCCTTGAAATTTTCATGCAGCAACTCATCACCCAGTTAATTCCTCTTCCTTTTACATCTCACTGAATTTTAACAAGGAAAATGGCAGAGACCTAAGAGGCAATGTTTTGGCCTAAATTCTGTATTTGGTCAAAGTTCTAAATTCCTCCTCTCCTCTGCTCCCTCCCTCCCATAATATAATACTTTAAGCTCTTAATTCAAGTCTGTACAGCCAGGGTGACACTCCCAGGCAATGCAAATGCATCCTTGGAGGTTTGACAGCAGCATCTTCCATCAAGCTATGCACCCCATAAAGTAGCTTCAACCTTTTCTTGAGGCATTTGGATGCTCGCAGCAATCACTGGCTGCTGGAATGAATTTTCAACCCCAGGCACACTTTGAGCAAGAGTCTTCAGGCTCCCCAGTGCCTTTTTGCTTCTTTTTTATCTCAAGAATTATTCAATGGCCAGACTTTCCCACGTGCCTACTACCCATGCACTCGGTTCTGCAATCTCTCTGAAAAGGCTCCTAGTAGGATCTTAAATCAGCACTGGAGTGCTTAGAATTAGCACGTATTAACAGATTTAGGCAATGAAATTTTAAGCTACCGAAGCTTCTTATTTTCATCCTCAAAATCTATTCATGTAAGTGCAGTCACCTTTTAATTCAGAGCAGAAGATTTGAGATTTAAATGTAGGTTCACTTGAAGTGAGTTTAGCACACAAAAAGTGACAGGAGTTGGAATACAGCTCTTTTGTGAACTGAAGAAAAAGAAACGAAAGAATAGAAGCAGCAAACAAATTACAAGACCTGTCAACCTTGTTAGATATTATGTTGAGAGCAGTAGGGATGAATGGGGACTTCCTACTTCTATGCCTATCACAAACAAATGAAAATATATGCATGGTTTTGAATAAAGTATTTAGGAAGTGACAGATAAGTCTTAGGAAGGCACATTTGCTCTCCCTGCTGAGAAAATAACATATCTCAATAACACCACTTCCTTTCAAATAACTCGGGACAACGAATCACAGAGGGCAATTTTAATTTATTTTGACTGTTTACTCTGTGTTGACACTTTGAATTGGTAGCTTCTGATATTCTGCTGCAGGAAGCACTCTGAAACATGACAGCTCAGGCTGCAAAGAATTAATACCTTCAAAATTATACATCTCTTAACCAACTGTCTTTTCTTTTTTGCCAGCTATTCCAGCTTTAATTTCAGCACCCCAGCTTTGCATTTCTTTTGTTCAAAAGGCCATCCCAGAATGTCATTCTTTCCATTGTTTTGGAATTACACACATGCAATAAACACGCCTGGGAAAGCCCAGAAAAAATGAGAAAAAAAAATAAAAAAAATTGTGAAGTTATTTGACTGTTAAGAAATTGCTGTCCTTCAGAAAGCTCTGTGCTCATTTATGTATTTGAGAAACCCCTTCTTTTTAGATTTCCCTTATGCTTTACACAGCCATATGCTACATGAACATACACACTCAGTGCTATCCACAACATGGAAACAGATTTACACAGGCAGCACATTTAACTCTACAGCACCCATTTGAACAGAAAGGGCACGAGCCAAGGTAAGGACACCAACCTCTGATGCATAAATATGGATTGTGACACCACCACAACCTGACCAAGCTGTTAAATGTCGCAGGAAAACTTGCAAACTACATTAAGCTTCCCAAAAGGCTTCACAAGCAAAAATCCTCCACCACCACACTTTGTTCAGGTTGCTGGAATGACAACTTCTACAGAGGGCAAACTGAGCTTTTTCTCATAGGAAGTCTCAGACAACTAGCACCATTCCACCTCTCGAGCAAGAAACTAATTTCCTTTTCTTTAAATTGTTCCATTCCTTTCTCTAAGCAGAAAAAGTACACCCTACTATTAGCTTGCTATTGTCAAGTAATCTGAAATGTATAGGCATGTAAAATTAAGGCTCTCACAAAACTGACATAAGCTTCAAAAATCATTCCACATCACTTGAAGATTCCTGCTTCACTAAGTTTTATTGTTCCCCGGTCTAGTTAATCTTCTGATATGTAATGGTTATTGTTCCATGTATTCTGAAGGCTTATACTTAAGCAGGAATGTGGGAATGGTTGTGTAGGTAACTCCAAAGTCAATCCCATTAGGGTGGAAAAAAAAAAAGATTGATGCCAAAACTCCTCTCTTACAAAGATAAAATGCAAATGCTCTGCAGAAAGTGAAAACAGCTCCTCGGGGAATTGTTAGGAACTGGGTAAAAGAGCAAGGCAGAGGTTTGGTTAGTCAAGCAGGAGCTTGAAGGAGGAGAAGCAGGAGTGCTTGTGAGAGCAGCACAGCCCTGCCAGCACCAGACACACCACTGACCTTGCACGAGCGTGGAACGTCAATAAAGCAAAAGGAAACAGATAAAAATCTGTGCGTATAAAGTATATGCCACCTTTATTCCTTAAAGGATTTAATAAATTCCACAAGTCTCCAGGAACATAAAGATAAGCCAGCTGCTCGTGAAGGGCAAAGCGCTATCAGTTTTCAAACCTACTCCAGTGAGTTTGGGAAGGACTTCAGGGAGAAATGGCATTTAATAACATCTCTCCCTGCTCCTAAAACACAGAGCTGCTAGCTAAACGGGAGCCATAATTTAACCTTCTTTGCTGCAGAACATTGTTCTCAAGAAAACGTTTCAAAATGAAGACGGAAAACCAATTTACTTGTCTCTTTCTCAGCTTGTTTGTTAAGACTGAATTCTCCATACACCACAATTACATTCTGGATGCATTAAGTATGACTGATACTCAGGCAAAAACACGGCAATTTGTATTAATTATCTGCCTAAATTTCTTTGATTTTCAAAATTTTTAATATAAGAAAATATGAAAACGTTAAGGGTGTTCAGCTGGAAGAGGAAATTAGAAAGATAAATATAACATAGCCTCTTTAATCCAAACATTTTCTTTAAAATAAATTCCACTTTCAAGCTTCATTTACAATCTCATTTGCACAGAGTTGCCAATCCTGATTAGCCCAAATGAACTCCCTAAACATGAAGGTGAAATCTCCCAGACAGCGATATGGCAGGAGATTAGAACACCTGCAGACATCCAGTGTGCTACAAGAGACTTTCTTTTTACTTGGAATTACCCTCAAATGAATACCTTCAAACATGAATGTACAAAAGAAGGGATCTCACAATCCCTGGTTAAACAGAAACCTCGCATTTTAAAGCTAAAGAAATGCATTCTGTTTGAGACCAAAAGCTAACAGACAAAGAAATCTCTCTAGCTTTCAAAAACAGTGATCCTTTAGAAAGGGAGAAAAGCATGATTTTTATCAAAGTCTCAAGACATTTTTAATAGGAAATAGTCAAGAGTGATGTTACAGTAGGAAAGATAAAAAAACATTTGCTCAGCCCACCAGTGGAACACATAATTCCCCATGAAGATCCAAAACACAATCCTCTAGAAAGCCACAATTTCTTTAACAAAAACCAAAAAACTGATAAATTCAAAGATGCTACATATATTGTGAGACTATATATATTGTAAGACTTTATATATTGTGATTGCAAAAGAAAACTCAGATCATGAAGTAAGAAATAAGGAAGGTAAGAAAGAAAGAAAGTAATAAAGAATGATTTTCACACCCAGCAAATCATCACATGCCATCTATTCCAGTTGATTATGGCATTTATTTGGTCAAGTATTCACAAGTTAAAACTCCATGTGTTTAATCATAGTCTGGCCTGTTATAAAGCATTATGTCTTAAGACTTTATTTGATCAGAAGGCAAGCTTAGACTAGTTCTTGCAACTTTGAGAAATTGCAGTCAACCATTTCTCAATATCTGATAGGCAGGAAGAAGAAGTGAATTTTAAAATGGGTATGGTTTGATAATGGATACACAAGCCATGTTTCAAGACTTGTGATTGGTAAAAATGAAGGGGGATTCCCTGAACCTTTGGAAGGGAGTATGGCACATAGCACTGCTCATGTCAGAAAAAAAATAAATGCCTATTATCTTTCTAATGCATATATTAAAACAAGGTACATAACAGAGATATCCATGAAAATACATCATAATAATAATACTACTGAGAAATCACCACTTGAAGTGACTGCACAAGAAAGTGCTGGAAAGATGAAGGAAAGCTTGAAGAAGTAGAAAAATGCAGAGGTAAGAGAAGGATGATATATTTGCCAGGAGCAGCATGTAAAGAAGAAACTGTAGTTAATTGTACACTGTTAATTGTGTGCCTGCCATTTTACCAGTTTGGAGGCTAAAGGTGCAACATATAATGGATGCTGGGCTTGAAGCCAAATCACAGCTCCTGATGTTGAACATGCAGAAACTGTAAGCCAAGAGAGATGATTTTATGATTTAAAACACTGGCAGGTAAATACATTGTTATCCAACCATCAACAGCACATCCCCCGTTACAATTTCTCCAAAAAACACACAAATAATTCATTATTACTGGTTTGTGTTAAGGAGGGACTGCAGGTAATAGTGAAAAGCAAAGCCCTCCTTTAAAGGAACACACTGAATTCCTCTGCCATAGGCTGGGACATCTGTTTGACTGGTTAGAGAATGTGGAAAAGTGAGGAAAGTGTGGGAGGGGAAACAAAAGTGCTTTGCACATGAGGCTAAAGGGAGCACCACCAAGAGCTGACCATCTTGGAAGCATTAATTTCAGAGCAGGGCTCAGCCCAACCAGCCCTGCCTAAAGCTCTCCCAGGCCTGAAGACACTGAATTCACCCTCTAAATTCTAGGCAGATTAGGAAACCATTCCCTCACCCTACAGGGGTACATCAAAATCTCGGACTGCTGAAAAAACACAAGACGGGGACTTACCACACCTGCATCTAATATGAATCACCATTTATTTAATAAAATAGGATTCTTACAGGGAAGCAGATTAGATAATGGGTTACAGAGCAATTGCTTATACAGTTTTGATTCAAATCCAACACTGAATAGGAGTGACAGTAAATTATTAGCAAATTATGCCAGCTCAACGGATTACTCAAACTGCTCCAAAACCCTCAGTTTGTCCTCACTGGGTATCACTTTGATACAAAAGTCACTCTCACAGCTGGAATTAATTCAAAGAATACTTTTAAAGCACAGAAAAAAGTGATCCAAGAATGTTCTTTTTTTTATTAAAAACCAGCCAGCCTAAGTCAGCTTTGGAAACTTTCTCCTCCCCATTGTTGTCCTGCCAGTCCGTGTGTCTGGTGTGGGTTACACACACGGAGGGATATTGTTTTATTTAAAAAAAAAGCACTAAAATTCTGCATCCCTGCAGGCATGAGGGTGACTCTGAGCTGTTTGGGAGGAGCAGTGGAATGAGCTCTGAAGCTACAATTTTCTTCCTATGCTGCAGCCAAACAAGCACAACACACCAAGCAGCATCACAACATGTGAGAAAGGCCAGCTCTTTTGTGTTTGAGGTGAGGGTTTGTTCCACCTTAGAGGATTTCCTTTCAGAAATGCTGTGTCTGCCACACGGGGCATTTACTCACTCGTGTTTACTCATTTCTGATTCATGGCCATTGGGCCTCTAAAATATTGTCACTAAAAAAGAAAGAGCAAAGAAGTCTTTTCTCACTTTCAGCCTCACCCTCCGTGTACGATCACAAGGGATTCTCTGACCCATGAACTAACTGCTCTTTTTGCCACCACCAGCTGGTAGGAAAGCTAAATAAAGCATTGTCTCAAATCAACAACAGAGAGACAGAGAGCAGAATAGAGAAAGGAAATCTTACTGTGGCTTTAGAGATCCTAAAGTGTTACGAGTCACGTTAACTGGACAAAAAGTATCTGCAAGAACTTTTTGGGAGAACCCCAGCTGAAAAATTGAAGCTCCACATAGAAAGAGGACTCGTGGATGTGTAGGTACAAAAGGACATCCCTGTTTCTGAAAGACTCAAGAGACCTCCATCAGGGATCTTCTGCCTCTTCTCTGAATTTGCCTTTGAACTCCCCATGGTGGGAAACCTGTATAACACGAGTTTTCTTTACTTCTACCCTAAATATTCCCAAGCTAACATGGTGGCAGTCCCCAAGCAAGACAGGTAATAAATACTCTTTGGAAATAAATCACAACAAGAGAGGAGTTTTTATGTCCTGTAAAAACAGGCCCACAGCAGGGATCTGGCAGTTCTGGAGGCAGTGATATCCCTCCTTTGGCTAGGGCCAACATTCAAAGGCAAAACTCACTCTCAGAAATTGTCTTTCTTTGCCAAGTGTAAGATTGTGATTTACAGTGACTGTTTTTTGCATATTTGTTTTGATCAACTCTCTGAAGTGCAAGAAATCCAAGTATATCCATGGCTTCCCAGTCAATTTTGCATTAACTTCACTTTCAGCTCCTAATGAACAGGGCTGTATTGCAACAAACTGATTTTAAATGAAGTCTTCCCTGGGACCATTTCTGCTTCATTTTGTGAAAAAACAACAACAAAAAAGTTGTTTTAAACAAGATTACACCTCTGACAGGATTACACCTGACATAAATGCAATCTTTTACTTGAGTGAATTGTGATTTTCAGAACTGTGGGCTTTCAGAGTGTATTACATGATGTTATTTTGCGTCCATGACACGTCTCAAAGCCTCAAGGGTTGTTTTTCCCCTCTCTGTGTCACATACAAACACGTGTGGAGCTTCCCCAGTTCTGGTGGAGGATTAAAAGTGAACAAGGCAGCTGTTAAAACAGAAACACTTCAATAGAAACTGTTGTGTTCATGGGTACTTCAAACTGTTTATAGTCTTGTCTTGATGACCTGCTGTTTACAGTCCATGAAGACTAGGAGGAATTTAAACAATATTCTTACTGTATTCTTGCTTTCTCAAAACCAACCCACGTGTTTGAATTCTAATGAAAACATTGTATAAAATTATACTGAAAGTGTAGAAAGAAAGTTGCAAAAAAAAAAAAAAAAAAAGTGATCCAGACAGACATAATCAGATATCAAAGGGGTTATTTTTAGAGTTGCAAAGCAGTTCACATTTATATATTTATGTACTTATTTATTTATAAGCCTTGGAAAGCTACCAGCTATTTTTATTGAATAAATAGGAAGCAGACTTAGAAGAGTACAGTGATGCTCTGACACATTGTTGAAACATTAAGGTGGTCAGACATTTCTCTGTCCATCTCTGAGACATATCACTGGGAAATACAAGAATTCAGACCACTGTGATAAAGGAAATTCAGTATAACTCACTTTCCCAAGGAGTCAGAAGAGAGATTCACATCATGACAAATAGCTAAGCAAAGAGAATGTAAGGAGATGTAATTCAAAGTTGGTGACAGTTGTTTAATTAATGATTTCTTCTAGTTTCTTACTGCATAAATTATATTCACCTACAAAGCAACACATGGGCAGAAACAGCCATAAAAACTCACGTTGGGAGTATCAGATCTTTCATGAATACAGTTTCCTCCTAAACCTGGTCCTACAACTATTACCAGTCCCTTGGAGTAATGCTGAGTCTTTCCAGTCACAGTTTGGGTTTTCTGCTAACATTTAAAGACATCCAGAAAAGTCAAAATCCCAGATCAGAGTGACTGCTGTGCCCTGAAAATGATGGATTTCAAAGCTCCTCTGTATTGCCAGCAGTGAAACTTCAGCCCCAGCCCAGCGCTGCAACCATTAAAAACTTGCCCAAGCAGTCTGCAAATGGCCAAAAATGAACCAGAATCTATTTGAACAAAAAAATGAATCCAGAATCTGTTTTTTTCTCTTATCAGCTAATATTCTAAGAGATATTGCCATCTATTCAGAGGAGAATAAATGGTACAACACTTGCAAGCCGAGCAATGGTGTAAATAATCTGCAGCCCTGACTAGCTTGCTCAGAGCTGCAGAAACACAAAAATGGAAATGTGTCCCCTCCATCACTTGCTTTGGCTTTTTTCACGTTTGAAAAAGGTAAAAAAAAAAAATCACTGATGACAACTCAAGGATCTTCATAAACCTAACTGAAAACTCACAAATGCCAAAAAAAGGGAAGAAATTAATCTGAGAATTATTAGAAATGAAAAAACAAAAATCCTTAGTGTATGGTCTGCAACTTGAGTGATGAGTCAAACAAAACTTCAAGAAAAAAGTCTGTGTGAAAGCAGCATTAAGAAAAGGGAGATGCTATCAGAAATCTAAAGGGACAACTGATTTCTAGTGCTGAACAGAAACAACAAAAACCCACGTGAATTTGATCCCCACACTTGAAGGCAAAACATCCTGGATGATGTTCTCTTTTCACAAGCAGTGAAACAGCATCTTCAACATGTAAAATAATACCAATTTTACTTATTTTTACTATCTGATTAATCAGTATTTAGAGTCCTTCCTACATCAATTAAAACACTATTTATACCCCATAATCTCAACACCTGCTGTTTTCTTCCTAAAGAGAAATGTTTCAAATGCTTGACCTTAGTTTTCACCAGAAAAAAAAACCCCTAAGTACATAGATCAAAACATTGCTGCATGGAACAGCCTCAAAATTCCTCTGCTGGGTGAAACAAAGATCTCTTTAAAACCATTTTACATAACCCTCTCATCCTATCCACTTAAGCCAGTTCTAAAGCAATTACATTACACATAAAGAGCTCACAAAATGGTCCTGCTTTTTTGTCTGTGTTATTCCTACAAAGCATAATCAGAAAAAAAAAACCCAAAACCAAATCAGCAGCTTTAAACCTCAACTGCAAGGTTTGTGGGTGAGTGAAGGAGCACTCCAAAAATACCACAGCACCTTTCAGATACACGTTATTCCTTCTGCTTTATTTCAAAATAGTAGAAAGAAAATCCTTATTTATTACTTATGATCTGATTACTTCCATTTGCAAATAATTCACCCTATTTTTGGCTGAGTAACGTGCAGTTTCAGCAGAAAAAAGGAATCCTATTCTTTGCTTTCAAGAAAGAAAATCAGGCTGCACTGTTTTTAAAACACTCCAGTTACAATCATATAATTATTATTAATCTGAAGAAATGATATGAAGGTAATGACCTCTGAGGGGGCTCCAATTTTAAACCTTTTTGCTTCTCTAGGGAAATGGAGGATCAGCAGTTGGAGTACTAATTTGAGCCCCAAGCCTGTGCCAACACACTTTATAAGCTAAATCCAGGTTGGGGAGACAGGCTGCATATTTTTCAGAGACTAAACCAGCATAAATCACCAAGTGCCAACACACTATGAGGTTAATGTTGTGTTTTACTACAGTAAGCAATTTCTATCACCATTTAAAATGAGACAAGCAAAATTCAGGCAGACAAAATCTCATGCATCAAAGATTAATTTTCAAGTACTGAGCATTGGCTTTGGCTACTGAGGGAACATATTAGAGTGGGAGCAGCAACCACTGCACTTAAAAGAGTATAAATATCTCCATTCTAACCTATTCTAAGCCCTTCTCCTTGTCAGCTGACTGTAGTGATGGGAATTTTGTTTATTTTTCTGCCACACATCAGAATTTTTCATCTTTTTTATTGTTATTTGAGTAAAAAGGACCAACTACATCCAAGGATGGAGGAAATAAAATGTGTTAGCCTTAAGGGGCACAACGCCCTGCTCCAGTGCCAACATACCTGAGGAATGACTCTATGCCACCAGTGTGGAAAGGCATATTCCAACAAACTATTTTGCACCTAATCAGGAGATATTTTAAACAGCACCTTGCACATAAATTAAGCATTAGCAAAGTGTTTACACCTTGTAGCTCACTCCCTGTTCCATCGAGGGGGTTTCCAGACGGTGCTGGATGCTGGTGCCAAGCAACCAGTGTGATAAACACTGTCCCCAGCACACCACCCCACAAACTCAGCTCAGGGCCTGCTTTCAGAAACACTGAAAATCAGACCTTTGCAGAAAATTTTAGCTGTCCAGAATCACAGAAATAAGGTCAGGGAGGGAAATGCATGGCATCAGGTTTCTACTGCCTGCTATTACAGCATATTAACACACACTTATTTTTGCCAATGGTGGACCCAATTAGTGAGCATTTGGCTCAGGGCTCCTCTAAAATTCCTCAGTGCTCACTTCTGTCCCGGAGTTCAGCATTCAGTGACCAGACTGTAACAAGGGACACCCAGAGGAGGAGGGTTTAGATTCAGCAGTGAGGATCGATAGTAAAACATTTCCTTTAGCCACAACACATACATTTGTAACCAAACAATTAGATGTGAAACGACAGCTTCCAGCAGAGCATGCCATGAGTTAACCACAGCATGACACTGCAGAGAGCACTGACAAACACACGCTTGGGTCCATTCACAAATTAAATTTTAAAGAAGCTATCCATTAAAAAAAATGTCTATGAGCTAGGCTCAAATCCAAGGACAAAGACCTTGTACACTTGTGATGGAAGACTCTTGCTGATTCATAACCTCTGTATATCTTCCTCCTCCCCTTGATGCCTTAGGTTTAGATTTTATATTTTTCAGATTCTGGGCTGTTTTGGTGGGTAGTTTTAGGTTCCATATTAAATGCTATAAGCTCTGTTCACAGAGTAGGGAGACAAAACAATTCCTTCTCTATCTTGGCACAGAACCAAGAACAAAACCAACAGTGAAGTGAGAAGAAAATATCCAGGAGGATGGAGCTTCATAACCTGGAGCTGTAATTAGACAATTAACTCCAATGTGCTCATGGACCAGAACTGATAAAGTGTGAGGCCTTGTGATCAGGTGTCCATTTTGTGACCATTTTGGGACGTCTTGAGTGTGGCCCAGTCAGGCTCTTGTGCTGCCCAGGTGTGCCCAGTGAGGCCTTTTAATAAATCCCTGCTTTATCCTTTTGCTCTGGCTGGGCTCTGCTCCAGGGCAGCTTCCAGAAGGCATCAACAACACTTGGACCTTTTCTTCCCAAACTGATGACAGACTCTGCACAGACTTGGAAGAGACAGAGATGTTTGGACTTGTTTAGCTGAAGCTGATAAATGCATTCCCTTCATCCTCAGGAGTCCCAGCTTCTCCCTTTTCATACGTGTGGGGGTGTAGGTAAGGAAGAGAAGAGCTGTAAAGCTTTACAATAAAACCCTTTCTAAGATATAAGGAGGTTTTAGGAGCAAAGAAGGAATCATTAATAGGCATGGATGTGAGTGTTCATGGTGAATACAGCAGGTCATTAAGATGACCAGAGCCAATTAGATCAAATTAAAACGCAATAAAGACAGGACTTCACCTACTTTCAGAATGGTCATAAAATATATAATATGATCTTATTAAAAAAACTTTTGTAACCCAGAAACCGCTCAGAAGAAAAACACATAAATATGTGGTAAGCGGCTTTGTTAACTATAAAGAAAACCTTTCCCAAAGGAATCTGGAAAAGAAAAAGGGGTCTTGGACCTTTGATTAGTATTAACTCGCTTTGCTTAATTTTTCAAATTGGTTTTTAAGGTATCAGCAATGGGAATGATTTAAAGGGATGGCAAAGAGCTGCTGCAACTCAGTGCTGCATCAGGAAATTCCTGAGTTTTTCCAGCTGTCCTTTGCCTTCCCAGGAAATGCTCTGCAGTTTAGGCACAGGGCTGACAATAACATGAGGCTACCCGACTAAGACAAAGAGGAGAAACACATCCCTGCTGGAAAACTCTTCTAATTTTGATAAGTTTAGATGCTATTAATGATCGTGACACCTTAGACTGTACGTTTTTAACTGCAACTTCATCCAATTTCAGCCAATTATGCATCAACTGTGGGAGGAGATCAAGGGTCTTGACCAGCTGGGAGTTAGTAGCCAAGTGAGCCTTCTCTCAGCAATCTTGTCTTGTCACTTTTACACCTTCCTTTCCAATTTCCAGAGATATTTTTCAATTCCTAGACTCATCTTTTACCAGAATAAATACAGAGGTAGCAAACTGAACAACCATCAGAACCACGCAGAGGAAAAGCAACTCTTCAACCCTCACACAGCAGAAACTTAGAATAATTTGAAACAAAAGTTAGGTATTATTTTATAAACAAGGTAATAAAAAGAAGTAAACTAATTTCTTTGTAGAATCCTGGAAATCTGAAAAATATCTTTGGACATTACACTCCGTTCTTCCAACTGGTCAGTTTTGTAGTGCAGTACAGTTTTGGAGTTCCATTTCTGCATGAATCAACACTTTAATTACAGCTCTGCAACTGATCTCCAAGAAATTAGGAGAGATTTAAAAATCAGTGCCATTGCAGCCTTACTTTAAAATAATACCCTGCAAATATCCATCTTTTCAAGACTAGAAATTATACCTACATAAAAGAAGCACACTTTTTAATCTCTACTTTTTAATCTCCACTTTTTAATCTGATTAAACAAATTTAAAAGCTGATTCCTCCTACTGTGTTTAATACTAGCACTTCTCCTAACTGCTTATTTCACAGCAGGAACTGTCTCTGAGAGCACATTCACATTATTACTCCAGGCTGATCTTGGACCAGAAGACTTGCTATATATGCTATTTACTCAGGGACAGTGCTTAAAGTACTAAAAATGTCAAGCAAACAGAAGAATTTATTCTAAATATTATAGATTTATTATGAACATAAACCATTTTATTAGAAACTGCCTGGCAAGGTGTCTCCACCACAAGTCCACCTTTCAGATTTACTGATGGTTGGTTCCATCCCCTATTAGAGGCTGTAAGATTTTATTTTCCTAGGTTTAGGGGTTTTACTATCAGACATTTTTCAGAAAAAGAAAGAAATTGTTACTAGACTTGGTAAGAAGAGAAAAAAAGTTAGTTTGGGGGGTCCTTTCCTGCCTGGGTCAGGGCAGCTCATGCCTGTGCTGCTTTTGAATTGTTTTGAGGCCAGTTAAACACCAGGCAGAATGGGACTCTATTTTCTAATGTGTCCTGACAGGGTCTTTTTTTACAGTGAACCTCTGAGAGCAGATAACAACCCACAAAGTTGTTATGGACCCCTCGTTCCAGCCATAAACACAATTTACATCCAGACCATTTTCTGCCAGTGGAGCCAACTGAGACTATTAATCAAATGAGAAAGAAAACAAGCGTTTGTAGAGCTTTGAACAGATACTGTTCATCTGTTATTTAAAGCATGTCAGTATCAGAGTACTGCTCACTGCTTGAAGATCAGCTGTACAATATTTAGAATGAACTGTTCTTTAAAAGGAACAACAGTGTGAATAAGTTAAGAAGTTAAATAATTAATGATTGGCCTGGGACAGCATTAAAGGAAATTATCTCAGAGCAAAAGGCACTGCCTTTTTCAGTGCTCCAGAGCACTATGGAAACTTGGGTGCCTGCATAGGTGTTTGCTGAAAAACAACAATAGATGACATCAACCAAATTATGTATTCAGCAAATAACTTGGTTGGCATTTGGGGGGGCTTTGTGTAGGCTTTTGCAGCACAGGAGGCAGATGGTGACTACACTGATTTCTGTAAAACTGTACTGAATGTTACATTAACTGGTAATTAGAAAACTCAATTTGACTTCCCTTCTATTTTCACACAGACTACCTTTTGGCATAAAAAAGTGTATACCTTAAAATGTTCATAAAGAAACATCTCCAGGCCACAGACACATTAATCTTGGTCTGTTCACATTATTACAATAAAGAGCTGAGGAAAATTATGAACTAATGTATGTATTCTCCCCCTGAACATTTGCTGTTGCTTGTGTATTTCACAAACTGATTTCTGACTCAGATGCACCAAGAACAAATCACAGAAAGCCAGCCTATACCCTAAATCTTTGCATTTCTCAGTCAGATATTATTTTTCAATTTTTCCACTGTGAAGAAGTTACTTGTCAGACCTGTTCTTATCTAACCTAAGTAAATACGGCCAAATACTCAATAAAAATACAATAGATCATAAAGGAGATGGCCAGAGTGGTTCTTATTTATTCTTATTTACCAACTACTGCCTTCCTAACAAAGCATACCTCCCCTTCAGTGCCAAACTTAATCCCAGTTTCCTCCAAGTCGTTTATAAAACAAAGCAATATGCTGCCTGATCTTTGAACACTAAACCTTTTTGAATATGGAGTCCTTGCTGAAGCCCAAGCCCTGCAGCATCCAACACTCACAGGCTGCTGGGTCCCAGAGCAGCTTGGCTGAATTCAACAAACTGTTCCCAAGAAGAGCCTTTCAGGATCAAGAACTTGCAATGGGAAAATCCCAGGGGTAGGAAACAAAACTATAATGTTAATAATTCTGTTAAATAACAAAACAAACAAAAAAAACCCCCACCCAAACACAACAATTCATCATGCTAAGAAATGCATTTTACATTTACTATAAACGTCCAACTGCAGTCACAAGAAGAGCAGAGACAACAGAATAAATAGCTCACTGCTCAAAAAAAAGTGTGTTCATTGATTATTGCAGCTGTTCTCCCACCCACAAACAGACCAGTGGAAAGAAAACTGCTGGTGAAAGTTGGAAGCTAGCAGTGAACCATAACCTTCAGCAAATTGCTGCCTCACAGCAGATCTGGATGGGAGACTCTGGACCTCCTGTCACAGAGCTGCCTTCCTCACAAAAATCAAAAGCAAAACAGTTCCCACAGTCAAGCTATCCTACTATTTACACAGAGTGACAAAAGATATCAGTAGCTTTATAGCTCTCTAAAATATGAAACCAACCTTGACAGCTTGATCACCTTCAGACGAATGGTTTAAAAGGTACAATAATTTAATGAGCCTACAACTTAAAGCTTGTGGAGCCAAAAGTAAAAGAAAACAACAGTTGGTGAGAACACAAATACATTATATGGAAAAAAGCTAAGCAATCAAGAGGTTTTACTTCTCAGCCTCTGCATGAAAATTGAATGTTTCCCTCCCCAAGCCTGTTGTTGTGAAAGGTATCCTTTCCCCTTCTCATGTTGATGCACAATCAAATACAAATAGACGTGGCTTTGATGCAATTTCAATTCCTAAGAATACTGATTAAGAAGAATAATGGCTTTTCCTCATGCTGGTTATAGGCTTTATTTCCAACTTCACATGAAAATGGGTTTTCTCGTTGTTTTGGTTATTCCTGCAGGAAGAACTAACATTTGCCTTCAAACAGGATCCCATTTTTCTAACCAAACTGCAGCAAGCCCTTGAGCTGCTGCAAGGTTTAAAGGGAGGTCACGACCCTTCCTCTTTCTGACACACATCAGTTGCCTTGATACTTGTATTTAGTTTCTGTCACTAAAATGCATGGGAGGAATTAAGCACCTGCTGATGAGCAGCTTTTCTCTCCTTCCAAAGATACTTTTTGGTTAAAGGGGAAGAATCCAACATCAAACACCCCCAGCAGAGTAAAATATGATGTGTCAGCCAACAACCCTGTCCCTTCAAAGGGAATCTGGTGAGAATTTGGGCCATGCACAAACCCAAACTGATTATGACACTGAATTTTCCTCAACAATTTCCCTGACCTCTAGTCAAATAAGCCTTTCAGAAACGACCATTACCAAGTGGTAAAACTACCTATAAAATATAGCCAAGTTTTCCTGCACTTAGAAATTACCACTGTCAAGGAAATAATTGGAAGCTCTCATCATCATATTCATAGAAAGAGGGAAAAAAATGACTGGGAAAACAATTTTCATATCTACCTAAGACATTAAGGGCTACAGGAGCCTATAGACATACCTGCTACTGCAATCAGCATTTGATTTCACATGATAATTAAGAGATATCTAAATATTTTTCAACAGGTCATGTTCCTGCTGCAGGCTGCGTATCCCAAAAAAAGAGGGAAAAAAAACAAACCAAGAGAGCTTGAATTCTAATTATGTGGAGTTTGCAATGCATTCTTGGTATTTGTATCTTCATGTTTTAATATACTCTTCTGTAAGATCCTAATTTGCAAAGATTTCCTACTTTATATTCTCACATAATAGACTGGCTGACCAATGTGCTGTCAACATGTTAGTGCTTTTCAGAACAAGCTCAACATCCACACAACAATCAAATAACCATCTTCCTACTTGAAACAGGAGGAAAATTTTTGACAATTCCACTTTCAAGGTGTAAAAAAACTTTCCAGCGCTGAGCTTCACTCTGTGGAAAGCCAAAGTGTGACAGATGCCTTCAGAGTAATTGCCAATCAGACACTACATAGCAGCTGAAAGCACAATACCTCACTTTGATCTCCTGGGCCTCAAAGTGCTCACAATCAAGGAATCTGCATGGAGAACATCAAATATGCAACATTTCCAAAAACCGTCTCCGCGGATATGATAATGTATATTTTGTTCATATTTCATAAAGCATTTCCAATCCTTTATTATGCATATGAAAGGACAGGTTTTAGCTTGCAAAATAAAAAAAAATAAATAAACATGAAAGATGCTTTATATTTCAGAGACATGTACACTTCCATCGGATAACACAGGTGAAATAATCGCTTGGAAAAGCCTGAACCGCTTTGAGGGGAAGACATTATTACGGAACACGCTTAATTAAGTCCCCGTTGCTAATTCTGTAAAATGAATACCCTGCTGAATTAGACTACAGGGAAACGAGCTGTGCACACCAGCTGGGAGCAGGAGGGCTGGCAAAGGCTTGACTTACATTTTGCAGGCAGCTCGTAGCCACCGGTGATTTTGGCCTGTCCGGTCTCGCAGCCGCTCAGGTCGCGACACTCGGCCACCAAGCAGGGCCCGGCAGCCCGGTGTATGCAGCCATCCACTACAAAAAAAAACCAAAATTTATTAAAAAAAACCACTTTTTATCTCACCTTCACAAACGTTTACTGCCCATCCTCGCAGCCCAGATCAACTGATGTGTAAGTTGATATCTAAACATGCACAATTCTTGATGTTCGGCCGGCTCCTGCTAATTGAAAAGCAAGCAGCTAGAAAGTGAAAAGTAGAATAAAAGTTTCAGTGTTAGAAAAGGATCATATTGAAGGCTCTGAAAACAAATTTGATCCCCACCTAAATGCCAAAGTCTCTTTTACAACATGCCTCTGACACTTCTACAACCGTGCAGGTCATTTAATGTCATCATGCTACTACTGCCTTATATAAAAATTCCAAGAAACAATGCTTATTGATTTGAAATGTTAAAAAATCTACTTTTGAGCTTCTTTAAATTTTTCTGTTTTTTAAAATTTTGCATTATTCATGCAAAATTTTGGAGTTAATTAAAAAAAATAATTACCAAAGGTTGCAATTGCAGCTAAGTATGCAAGAAAATTAGTAGAGTGCATAGATTTTATTACCCTCAGGAGCCAGCAAAAGAATAAAACAAGGCTGCTGGCACAGCAATTCTGCCCTCTCAACATGTAATCCAAGAAATCATTTACTGTAATTATAGCAAAAAGTTTGAGAAAAAGGATAGAAAATAATAAAGGAAGTAGTGTATGCATGAACATATTAACTACAGTAAAGCTCTAATTCAGCAGCAGCTATGGAGTTCAACTAGAAGAAATAATCTTCACATAAACTACACCATCAACTCAAAAGGTAAAATAAGCTCAAATATAAAGGATAAACAAACACTTATGGAGATCAGAAGAGTCTTTATGAACATCATTTTATTTCAGATTTAAGTGGAGCAAACTTAGAGCTGTGCCCTGCAGCACGTTTGAAGCCATTAAGCCAGAAGAGGTTTGGAGGGACAAGGGGCGATGGGTTTCCAAGTGATTCACATCACCTGGTCACAGCAGGAGCTGTGCAGCTTTCCACAGGCTCACATTTGGGCAAGCCACAGCACTCAGTGTCCCCAATGACACAGCATATCTGGTTTTATAAGATGGGAGTGTTTCCTGAAGTCAGGCATCCCCAAGTGGGGAGGCAGATGACATCTTCAAGTGGATGAAACTGTCCTGTGCTAAGTGTTAAAAACCCAATTGTCCTTCCTGAAGAGTTCCTTAGCAGAGTTCATACTCAGGTGACATGGTAAAACTGGATAAGCAGCTCCTTGCAATACTCCATGCCCATCCTGGACACATTGTCACGGACTTTCAAAAGGATTTTTTGTAGTACTTTACCTTAGAAAAAGATAACTACAGAATCATATGATGCTGCACTTTCAGTGAAATTTTCTAAAATTGTTTATTGAAAAGGCCATGGCTGCCAAGCCACCAGCTTAGCACATTCTCTGTCCCAGAACACCAAGGCTTCTTATTCTACCTCATCTGAACTTTAGTTTTTAAACTTACCCAAAACCTCTGCTCAACAGACTCCAAGATGCTACTGCAAGAATAATTTTTTGTAATGTTGAGGGGAAGAAAGAATGTTGGAAATATATCCTGTGCTCATAACATCCAATTGAATTGTTTTAACCAAATTACCAAATGCTTTTCCAAACCAAGCAGGATAAATAAGCCTGTATTCATCAAAACCTCAAGTGCATTTTTACAAGCAGTACCACCACAATCTTTACCAGCCTTAGCACTTCCTGAGACACCAACATAAAAACAGCACAGACGCTTAGGACTAGCACTTTCTCCACGATTCTTTACAGAGGAAAAAGTCCCTAGGAATAGTGGACAAGGACTCAAGTCCAGGCAGGGATGCAGGTGGTGGCTGATGTATCATTTGCACCTCCTGAGATCCCTCCTGTGCCCACCAGTTTGGCACTCTCCTTAGAGCAGCATCTGTGCAAGGCTCAGCTTAGCTACATAAACCACCCTCTTCTTCCTCAAACTCTGAGGTGAACCTCTTGGTTTTATCTGGTCCTTCTTCTCAGGATCAGGATTAAAAGTGTGAGACAAAGCTCATGTTTGGATCCTGATGTTTTTTATTTCTTATTACTTTACAGCCTCACTGACCCTGAGTGCTTCTGCATGTTAACAGAGTAAAAATGGAACCCAGAGTTCTGTCTTCAAGGTCTTTTTAAGCCTAAACTACCCAATTATGAGATGCCAACTAATTTATTTTAACTTCTAACCCAATAACTGATCACCCATGTCCTGCATTGCAGATTTTTCTAAGCAATCACACAAAATCACCCAAACTTGTGCGGAAGAAGAAGGAGAAAAAGACTAGACCCTAAACCCTCCATCGTGTTACATATTTCTGAATCCCAAAACACCAAACTCTCTTTCACCCTGTGAGATAACACACTTCAACTCCACATTCCCAATCTCAGTGCTATCACTCAGTTTTGGAAGCCTTTTCCATGGCCTCAGGTCAAATGCAGTGTATTTCTGAGGACCATTCCCTGTCAGCACAGAAAGCCTGAAATCCTCTGTGCCCAGGGCTCCAAGAAAACTCATTTAGCATAAGTCCAGCTCAGAGCACAGCCAAACAACAGGACCTGCAGAAGGAAACCATCACCTCTGCCAGGGAAATGGAAAAGCACAGGTTTGCCACTTCTAAACCTGTGATGGATTAAAATACACAATATCATCATTCCATGTGTCAGAGCACGTCATGACACGGAGGCCCCAGCTCCCCATCTATAACACCTCTCATGCTGGAAGGGTGCTCTTAATGCAAATACAGCTATGATAAAGATGGACCACCATTAGTTTCCTGGAGCTGTGTCCAGCCTTTACAAGCAAAGAATCTCCAGAAGGATGAAAGAATAATTGAAAAAAATTGAATTCTTAACGGAGAAAAATCAATTCTATCACAACCAATCCTGACATTTGACAAGGAAAATGGAAGACATCTGCCAGAAGGGAACAAGTAGACGTGCATATTTCCCTTATAAAGGTGGCACAAGAGAAAATGATTGAATACTCCAGACAGGCTTAGATGGAAAAGTGGAAATTAGCATTTGATATACTTCAGTGACTGATGACATGGATAAATGGGGGGGCAAGAAGGGGGAGAACACCACGAACAAAAACAAAACCCAAACACCAAACCACCCAAATCTTTCATAACAACCTCCTTTTCTTACCATGATTTATTAAACACATGAATAGAGATGACCTCTGGTCTATGCATGCATTTTTTTATTTCATAACTCAATAACTCATGCTAGAAACTATGTTTCCAATAAAATATAAATAATAAAATAATAATAAAATATACACTTAGGAACTTAACTTTGATAATTCTTAAAGTAAACCCCAAGCACTGAAATATATTGCCAAATATGAGTGCTCTGTGTAACACAAAGAAAAATATTGCAAAGGTAGAGTAGATTAATAAATCTAAATATGACTCTTCAGCCTTTACTAAAACATGTCTTAGCAGCATTAATTAAGGGAAAAAAACCCAGGGAACAGGCATGTCCAAAATATTTACATGAGATATTCTGTTTTCAGGAAGTGAGCACCAACATCAGTGTACAGAGGGGCAAGCACTATTAACTTAGTGGAAATTACAGATAATGACAACAACCTCAGGAGGGGAAAATGTTGGTCAAAGACATTTTGTCATTCTCTAGTCATGAGGAAGAAATCTACACGCTAATAATGGCACGCTGCCAAATTAGAGAAGAAAGTGAAGAACCCTTGATCCATTGGTTTCAGATATTTCATCTGTATTTTCCATTTCCAGTTTGCTAATTAGATGCTCATCTGCATGATTCCAAACAGATCTGGAAAACATTAGACCATATCCCACTGTTCATTGTGCAACTGGCTGAAAAACCCAGTCAAATCTGATTTGACATCACAGGACAGTGATAAGGAATTGTGCTTTATCACTGCTTTCTACAACCAACAAAAAAAATGTGATTTCACTTCCAAGCCCTCACTCTGCCTCACAGTCTTTTCTACAGCCCTTCCTCTCCTGCAGGTTTATGGAAATCACATGGATATGCTTTGGGTCATTTTCATACACAAGTGACCTGCCATTTAAGAGCTGTCAATAACAGCTGAAAGAAATCCCACCTTGGATGTGCACGCTGATAATTGACAATATTTGCAGGTACTGAGATGTTAATTGTGAGGTATTAAGGATTTTAGAAAAACAGTTTGAGTAGATGCTGTGTTAGCTAAAAAGACCCAACAGAAGCTGGATCTAGATAAGATATCCCAGATCCAGTAACTCATTG
>VZTB01004141.1:422820-433527 GCA_013397245.1 Thryothorus ludovicianus
GGAGAAGGAAAGGTGACAAAGGTATAAATATGTATTTGTGTTTGTATATTCAACATTTTTGTACATAAAAGCTTTGTAATCACCTATGAAACTTTGCAGTGTGCATTAGGGAGATGTCCCACACACTGCCCAGCCAAAATAAACACACACTTTGTAACTCCAAACTGTTAGAGAGTCTTTGTCCATTAATAAATAGACATTGATATTAGATCAATGTTCTTATTCCTTTAAATCAGTACTAAAGAGAGAGCTTCTAACTGTCCTCACTGGCACCGTGCTTCTGGAAATGAGTTGCAGAGTTACACACCAAGCTACTTTGAAGGATTTTTGAGAGCACTGAGTGAGGCAGCAAACGCCCACCCTGGGGAGGGTGGAGGAGCAGCCTCTTCTCTTCTGCCCCCCACCCCAACGAGGGGCTGCCCCACCAGCTGAGGTCCCACCAGTGCTCTGACACAGCACTTCAGCTTTTAAATGACTTTCTGCAGGTCCACCTGCCTTTTGAAAAGTGATCCTGTTACCCAGTGCCTCCAGTGTGCAGAGCCCAAAAAAACTGGCTTTCTGTGTTTATTGTTTCACCAAGCACACGGAAGGGGCTTCTCAATTTTGAAGACCTACAAACACGAGGGCTGAAAAATGGCTCAGGAAGCTTCAGATTCAATTCACCTCTGGAGTTCAAGTTGTTCATGCTTGTGTAAAGCTATTAAAAGTAGTGGTCTAATTTTTTTATTTTTTTTTCCTGAAAAATAAAAGCTATTTCATTGCATGCTTCCATAAGTTTCAGGAGCCACCAGGGACACCACTTAGTTCTCCCAACAATTCACCAGAAGCCATTAATGAAGAAAAACAATTTTCAAAGCTACTGCAGTCAATGGCATTGGTTGCACAAAGAAGTCAGCTGAAAATAATTGCATAAAATACACGAAGGAAATCAGGTATCAAAATAAAAATCCTACACAAAAGGACAGCATAGGAACAACAACAGATTAAACAAAAAGCTTTGACACCATCTTTCTCCCTGTACACTGAAGGATGCTAACAGGTGAAACCTTTTCTTAATTAATTAATTGCAAAACAATTGCATTTGTGCTCCAGAATTAAAGGGTTAAAGTTATATAGCAAAAAAATTAGCTAATTTACTGGTATTCAACATAGAAAAAATCTATTTCTTAGAGAAAATCTCTTAAAATTGCAAATGAAGCAAAAGCACAGGAAACACAGAATTAAGGGTATCATGGGATGTTGCTTAGGAAAAAAAAAATAACCTCAGCAAAACTAGCCTTGCAGTGCAGATGGTAATAAAAAAGGGAAAGGTAATCTAACACCACAGCAAAAAATACAAACTCCTCCAGGAATAATAAGGTCCAAATTTCTTTTGTGACCTTGTGTGCAAGGCTGAACAAAGTGAAGCTATGATGTAAACAACATATGCAGATTGATTGTGTTACATTTCAAGAATCTATACAGTCTTTTTTTCCACAGTAATTCTTGTTCTCTGGGGCTTTTCCACATTTTCACTCCTTGTGTTCAGTGGGAAATTCGTGAGGTTTGCCCATTTAAGAAAGTCACCTGTGCTTGAGAAGTCTCTGAAGTGGCATTGCCCTTCCACATGGCAAATGCCACGAGTGCACAAAAGCAGGATAATGTCGTTGCATTAAATGCACTGCTGGGGACAGAAGGGGAAACTGCAGTGCAAGCTTCTAGAATCTCTGGCACATACATCCTCTGCTCCTCTGGACCTTCCAAAAATGCCCACTGCAAGGATGTGTGGGGCAGCCAGAAGGAAAACAAACAAAGAAAGAAACAAACAGGAAAAAAAATGCCATTCTCCAAAAAAAACCCCACATAACAAGAAAAGAACCAACTCACAACAAAACGCACCTTCATTCTGCCAAACTGGCAAAGCACCTCTGAAAAGTTCACTGGAATCAACTGCTGCCAAATCTGCAACTGCACCTCTGAGACCAATGTCAAGAGGAAATAAATCCTGCCCATCAAGGGACAGCAGGTGCTGGTCTAATGAACAAAGGTGGGGATCTTAAAAAGATTCTAACACAGATGCCAGTTCACTGCCAGGAACATCAGTTTTTATTACTGAGATGGCCTCTGTCATTGGGAATCTTAATGAACTGAAGATTTTTAATCAATGCACTGGTTTATAGGCCTCCAACATGATTAATTTTAGGAACTTAGCAATAATAGGGTATTTCCTGGCCAAAATTTCAGCATTTAAAAGCATGATTTTAAGCTTTTTCCTTAAAAATTCTCCATGTTAAACACAAAAAACACAGATGAACTGTTTATTTTGAGATGGCCAATTCCCTGAATTAGGTTCACATTTCATCACAATCTCATCACAATCTATCTTCACATTCCTTAAAATATTCTTACTTTCAGAAACTCTTGCTGTGTACACCTTATTTAAGACCAAAAGGGGACCTGCAAGTCTTGATGCTTAAACTACTGATTGCCTAATGTGTCAATCCACATTGTCTGTAAAGTGCCTTCTTCTCTTTAGAATCAACATTCTGAGCAGCTAAAATTACAACTGGGGATCCTCCCAGCTCCAACCAACCATGCTACAGAGCAAGTTTAATGAAAAGTAATAATGAAACATAATAAACCATTATTCCAGTATATACTGCAAGGAACAAAACTACTGCTAACAATGGCAGGTGTAAACCTCGTTGTAAAGGCAGACGTGGGAAACCTGCATTTTAGAGCATTGTTTAGCTGAAATCCTATAAATTTAGCATTACAAACCACCAGTAATTGCCTGCCACGGTGAAAAGTACTGGGAATTAAATTTTAAAATCTTCTGGTTGTTCCAAGAGAAGGTTGACCTTATCTGGATGCAGCTCACAGTCGAGCATAACAAAAGCAGTTGAAACACCTGACATAATCAATGTCCTTGCCATGAACTGGCAAAAAGCCCTTATGGATAAAGAAATCAACAACAATTCAAAATAAAGCTCACTTACCCACCGATCTGTTCAATTTTAAGTGTCCTACATTTATTGCACACTGCCAATTATTCCTACTTTGACAAAACACAAAGCAACAGGAAACTCACAAATTTTGGCATGTTTTATATTTTAGTTGAACATCTCAGGATACCAGAAAACCATATTAAAAAATAAACAAAACAGTCAAAAAGTTGTCCTGTCATGCTAGCAATGATGAGTGGCAAATTCCCTCCCATAAACAACTAAACAATGAACAAAGTGTTCATTTTATCTCACACTTATGACGTCAGCTTTCTTAGTCTTGGAGTGCTCTGCTCCAATTTTGTCGATTTGAGCTATAATGTCAATAGGATTCACACTTTTGTCAGCCCACTCAAGCAGCATAAGGCCTCAGAGAAACACGGGGCTGATAAACCTGTCTGAATGTCACACTTTTGGCAAGAAAAAACAGTAGGAAAGGCTCCAATCGTGCTTTCCCAGTTTTTCCCAGTCCAAACTGCTGACATTAAGGCATGTGTGAAGGAGCCATTCCCTTCCTTTTAATTGTGCTAGTGTGGAGACACCTGACATGCCACACTCTTTTCCAGATGGAAAGGAGACAGCTAAGCCCTAAATACCTCCCGGCAGTGAGCACAAAAACTGCTTCTTGTTGTTGTTTACCGAGGAGGGAAGTGATAATGCTGGAGAAATTCAGGCTCCTCTGTGCTGTTAAACCAAGCTCGGCTCACACTCCTCCCCGCCTGCTCCCCCAGCTTCCCAAAACAACTATTGAGAAGGTGCAAGTTGTTTCAGGTGGTATCACCCTGCAAAAAAAGGGCCTGGCCACTCCAAAAATCCTTTCCCCAGCCTCCTGGGCTACTTCGTTTCCAGCTGGGAGCTGCACAGATGGGAAAGGAGACAAAGGTTTATCCACATTTCATTGCTAGGATGCCTCCTTTGCCCTGGATTTTCATTCATGTAACTGTGCTATTATTACAGGACTGTCATTCTTTACTAAATATCCATATTATTACTTCCAAAATCCCCCTGAAACCCTCTTTGCCACGATGGCTTTAAGCTACTGAAGACATCAGGCTACCACCAGCATACCAAGCTCTGTCTGGTCCACTGAACTTTTTCCTCCTGCACTCTTCCTGACACATTAATTTAAACTCTGAGAAAGGCTAAAGGAACAAGTAGCTGATGGTAAGCTAAAAATCACATCTTATAGGGCAATGAAAATCAGATTTTATTTTTAAAAAGCTATTTACTGATGTTCTGCTCTTGCAATAAAGAACACAGAAATGGACAAAGTGGTATGATTCGTTGTCCATCTGTCTCAGCAATCCATGTCACTTGATGGCCAAAGAAAATGCTTAAAAAAAGAGATTAAGCTCAGAGAAATGTATTAGCAGGGCTTCCACAGCACTGGAAAATCACAAATATGAGAAAGATGTCTTCTCTGCATTATTATGGCCTTGCTTTTTATCTTGTGGTTTTGGATTTTTTTGGTTTGGGGTTTTCTGGGGGGTTGAGTTGAGCATTTTTGAGCATTTTATAAGTGTCAGACTCAAATAGGTTTTTGAATGTGTATCTTCCACTTCTGTGTACTGCAGACAAGGAAATTAATACCGCAGGTTATTCTGAAGGAAAGGCATACTGTTAACCTAGAAAACAGAATGAAAATAGGAAAAACTTTCTATAATCCTTAAGGAAGTTTTTTGTTTGGGGGCTTTTTTTTTCCCCCTCATTTACAACACAAACAGATAAGTGCTGCTTCTCTGTTGTTTGACGTCTATTTTCCCGTGGAATTTCTGCAACACATCTTTTCCTTCTCTGCACATTTCAGCATTTTAGAGCTTGGCACAAAAAGACAGGAGACTGCAATGGTGTGCTCCATTACTTACAAATGTTTCAAAAATACTAAGTGCACGGGGCGGTCAAAGCAGATGAATTGTATTAAGCCAGAATAGGTATTTGCATATTTGGAGTACAGTTATTAAGCAGTCATCGTGCAGTGATTATACAAATTTATTCACTACCATCAGCCAGCAGTTGACAGGCACAGGTCAAGGATTTAGACGGAGCAGGCTATCAAGGAATAATTGTAAAATGACTGTGTAAAAGGAAGCCTTATAACAGTGATGCATTCTCCCAGCCCAAAAGGCTTTTGGCATGTCATTCCAGAGAATTTTAAAGGTAGGGTGAAAATGATAAAAAAAGAGAAAATACGGTGTTAACCACCTTTTCCCCAGGAAAATGCAAGGGGAGGTGATATAAGCCCTTCTCCACAGAGAACAGGGAAGGAAGACATTCTTATATAGGTCTTTGCAGATTTGAAGCCTCAGGGCTTCCATAAGGAAATATGACTTCTAATTAAATATAACTAATCCAGTCTTGGGAGAAAGTGATTTTTTTCTCCTTAGCCATGGGGTGCACCAAGCATCAGAACACTATACATCACAGCTGGAGTGAAAGAATACATTAAAGCTTCTGAGACAGCCTGGGAGAAGACACTGAGCAGGAGCCAGACAAAGGAGGCACCTGGTGCAAGGTGAATAGCCCCACTTCCGAAAAATCTCCAAAGAAAGGTGGGCAAATCTGCCAAGGAAAAAGCTTTTGTGATTTATGACTTCACGTGTTACATCCTAGATGATTTTTGGTAACCAATTTGTTTTTAAGAGCCTTCCCTTCCCCTCTAACCCACGCAGGTTTAGTTGGACCACGCAGCAGGAGGGTTCCATGATGCACCAACTGCAAAAGAGAGAGAGAGAAGAAAGTACCAGAGGAAAGGTCACCCACAGAAGCAAAGTACATTCAGTGCTGGGCATACTTCAAAAGGGACTTAAAAAGCCCACAGGGATCTCAGGAACTCTGAATTGGGGCAGCAGCTGGAATGTACAAAGGAGTAAGGCTGAGCATCAACAAAGGAGATACTCTCTGGCTCGCAGCAAGGCTTAACAACAGGCTCTAGGAAAACTCCAAGTTATTTACTGAGGAGCAGCTGGTTTTCTTATTTCCTGGACCATTTTCACTTCTGCTAATTTACTTTTATTGTGAACCACTGAAGGGAGAAAACTTGGTTGAGATACTTCTAAGTCTGCAATCACAGAAACATCCTCTCAATTTGGAGTGTTGTTTCAAACCAGATTAATTAACAGTATTAATTATACAAAAATTGCCTTGCAATAGGTAAATCCAATTGAATTACAATGTATTTCAATGGAATAAATACAAGGGAAGAAAATGGTAAACACTAGACTAACCAGAAAATGATGTATGAACAAGGTTCTTTCAGACAGCATTTTAACAGAAGCCTGAGAAGTAATTACCCATAAAAACAAACATTCTCAAATATTCTTTCCTTTTGTTGAGAGGCTGTGACAAATCATATGTGCAACACAATCGAGACAAAGATAACTTACTAGATCTTGCCAAAAGCTAACTTACAAGATCTAGGACACAATCAACATTTAACAATGCTGAAATATCAACTTGTTCAGCCACATGCAAAAATATCACATACACTAAATACAACTTCCCCTATCAAACCAGAATCATATCCTGATACAGACTCACTGCAAATCAAATGCAGAAGAAAATCTATTTACTCACACTAACATGTCAGACTGCACTGCAGAAAGTGACAAATCTATAAAAAATATTAGAACCACATCTCAATCTATAAAAAACACAACCTTCACACAGTATTAACTGTATCTGCAGTAGGGTCATCATCAGACCACGCCTTTCCTTTTCCACTTCTGGACAGACTGTGTCTGACAGCAAAGTTCTGTTTCCAAGGTAAACAGAAAAACCTTATGCTAAGCTAAGATTGTCAGATATACTCCAAATTATCAAGTGGAAATTAGTGACATTTCTAAGAAGAAAAGGAATGAAAACCCTTGAGTGTTTATTTATATAATGACAGAAATAAAAACAAGGTAATGACAGAGCTCGAGTGTGCCTTCCACACAGCCCACTGAACTTGGGGGTTATTTGCAGTGCAACCACTTGGACAGAAATAATACAAAAAACCCGAGAAGGGCACAAAGCCTGATAACAGCAAGCAAATTAAGAGTTAAATGGAAGACTGATTCCAAAAGTTGCATGGGGAGCTTCTCTGAGCTGTTCCCTGCCCAGTCCTCCACAGGGCCACACCACAGCAGCTTGTCTAATCAAGTCCCACACAAGCTTCTTTAACCTACAAAAAAGGTAAACCTGTAATTAATGAACATATTACTTATCTGAGCTGGCTGCAACCCTCCTTATGCTCCATGTGTTGTGGGAAGGGAAATTAAAGTACTAAGCACAGCTTAAATTTACAATCTAATAGTTTTCAAATAAGAAATAAGACATCCCACACAGATGGCTATATTTACCAGTTCGGTAATTCTGGTAATTCCCTCTCAAATAACTTTCTGTTTGTCCTAAAACACCATTAAAGCACAGATAAGGAACAGAAGAACTAAAGAGCTGGTTAATCTGTGTAGCATCATTATGTATTATTTAGTTTAATATCTTTTTGTAGTAAATACAAAATCATTATGTGCCATTTTCTTCAAGAGAACATTGTAGTAAATTTGGTGTTGCAACAGAACCATTAAAGTATAATAGTGTACACAGAAAAATTCTACTGATTAGCAAACAAAAATATGTAATTATAGCCACAGTGTGGGACTCAGTTGGCTGGTGTTTTATTGCATACTGTTCTGTAAGACTATTTAGCTGCCAAAAGTAATGAGGAAAATACTGAGTTGCTAGCTCCAGTTGTACTAGAGGTTTTTGTCTTGATTTTATTGACATTTACAAAGCAATCGTCACATGTAGCAAACAAGTCACACTGCCAGCTCTGGGAGCTGCAGTCTGCAGTGATTAATGAGTAAACAGCATCAATTCCATAGCAACCTTCCACGGATGGGGATCAATATTCACTGATTTTCTTAAAGAGGTAATTCTGAGCAACGCTTCGGCCAAAGCGTCTCAAGTGCTCTGCACTTTGAGCAATATTAACGAAATAATACAAGAGCACTGAGACACGACTTTAAAATGAAAAAGCAGCTCAACATTAGCCCATAAAAGCTGTAGTAAACACGTCCAAGTGTGCATATTTCCAATACATAAAAAAAAAAAAACAGTTTTAAAAGAAAATGCAAACAATCACAAGTAGAAAGACTGAGCAATATATATACTGTGATATTCAGTATTACACTGAAGCCCTCCAGATTTTATTTTCCAGCTTTCACTGAAGGAAGAGAGGGAACGAGAGATATTTGTAGCGCTGTACAAAAAAAGATGGCACCAGTTTAAAAAGCTTGCAGAGAAATTAAAATCACAGAGAGTTAATCTGCTTCTGAAAAGTTACACTGGAATGTTTACATCAGAGGCATTATGCTACAGGTAGTTCTCATCTAAACTGCAGCCTGATCCCACGAGGAAGGAGCAACCACTCTGATAGGATGAAGTGAGAGGACAGGGAACACTGGCTGAAGATCCTGAAACTCCAAAGACTTCATCCGTGATGAACCCTGGGAATAAACTCCTCTTCAAGTTTGGCCTCCTTTCTGGAAATATTTATAGCACAAAATCTTTACCCGTTTTTAGAAGAATCTTAAAGAGTTTGTCAGCGGTGTCAAATGCAGAATAAAGTTCAACATAATTCTTAATATTAATCCACCCACTCTCGGGAAACACTTTTAAAAAACAGCTTCACCTACTTATTTCACAGCAGTCAAGGGCTTGCAAATAGCAAGGATTATGAGAAGAGACTATGGTGGATCAGGCAAGGCATTGTGGACAGCCATTTTTACACAAAGGGGACATTAACACTCATCTGCATTTTTCTATTAAAATTTACCACTTTGGGTAAGTCTTCATTAGCAAATACACAGGACCAATAAGAGTAAAAGAGCTCGTGATGAGAACCTGTTGTATAAATACTACACACAGCTCAGGTGCTTTTTGATGGTGGAGAGGGTTTTTGTTTGTTTGGGGGTTTTATTTATTTTTATTCTGAGCTAGGTCTTGTCCGGTCCTGGGGCTGAATGCCAGTTTTCCAGTGGAATGCATTACAGACACATTTTCCAGTCTACTTTTACCAGAAAGAAACCTAGTTCATGTGCTCCAAGGTACATGATAATGCTAAATACCAAAGCATTTAGCCACGGGATATGGGAATTTCCTTCAAAAGCATATGCTAGGCCCTAACTATAAAAAGCAAGGTGAATGCACCTTGTTTTGGTTTGAGTTGAAATTTATTTGAATTTTTCAGGATTTTTTAGCCGTGCCTGAGTTAGTGTACCTGTAAATAAAGGGGAAAAGCCCCATTCTCACTCAAAACAAATCTTTAAATTTTCAAAGCAGCAGTTTGGTACTGAGCCCCACAACCTGTAAGAATCAAAGCTCAAAAGATCAAAGAAACAGCTCCCGTCAAACCCAAGCTCCGAATCAGCCACACACAGAAGCCAGCACGATAGGATATTCATCCCTTAAGGTTTTAGCTGTAAACAGGCACTAACAAACAACTGAGCAATGGCAGAACAAAAACATTCAGCAGCACCCCAGGGTACAGGCACAAACACGCCCTGTCTTACAATGACTAATAGCTCTGCTTGCAGTGGGGATGCTGAGGGTGAGCCTACGAGACTGAGGAGGGGACAGAAAAACTCCTTCAGAGCATCAAGACGACTGACACGAGCAACCTAATCCTATGGTTCTGGCTACTTCTGATGGGAAGATGGAGAGAAGGAATCCTTCCCTGCCTTCATAATAGCATACACAACATTTTACAGAGCAAAGTCCTTGTGAAGCACACATCTCAAACTAAAAGCGACATGTGTGACTGTGCTGAGGAAATATTAACAACACTGTCTCCAGAAGACCAATGGTTAACTTACAGTACCACACCATAAATATTCCCTGTATTCCAGCATCATGCTGTGCAGACAAGCTGGTCATGGTCCTGTGGAAAGATGGTGTCTTTCATAAATGGACATCTTAGATTTACAAGCTTTATTATTACTACTGTCTTTTACGTTCAACATATATGCTTTCATAGAGTCAGAGAATAAATTAGGCTGGATTGGAGCCTTAAGGGTGTGCAGTCCCACCACCTGCTCAGGTTCCCTTCACAAAACAAATGCCTGGTAACATTAGATCGGCCTTCCATCCTTCTGAAGTGATGAAAAACTATAGAAAAAGTTGAAAAGCTGTTCCACCATCTAAAATCTGTTTATTGTTATTATTTTCACTAATTATGTTTATGCTCCAGGGTAAAACAACACCCGACACCTACATGTTATTAAAAATAAATGCTTTTCAATTATTAAGATGGAGGAACGAAAGCTAAACAATAACTGGCACAAAAGGCTCATGCAAAAAACAGTCCCAAGACGACACCTAGCCAGTTGGGCAAGGCACCCATTTGTGGTGGAAGCAAAAACCACAAAAAAATATAGGTGTAGCTAAAGTATTAAGGAGGATGAAAGGTCTGAGCTGACAGCAAATAGAAAGCAGATCTGAGTTCTCCAATCAGGCTCTGTTTGGGGTGGCCAGGCTGTTATTTGTTATCTGAGGTATGCACAACGTGGGCAGGTGCTGCTAGCACAGGGGGAGCCCAAAGAGCCTCAGGGAGGGACAAGCTGGAGCCTCAAGGTGGGACAAGCTGGAGCCTCAAGGAGGGACAAGCTGGAGCCCCAAGGAGAGATAACCTGGAGCCTCCGGGAGGNCCAAGGAGAGATAACCTGGAGCCTCCGGGAGGGACAAG
>VZTB01004142.1:0-18274 GCA_013397245.1 Thryothorus ludovicianus
CACCTAAGGTGGGACTGAGACCCCTGCATAGCTACACCTCCCACACTCACACAGAACAGTTTTCCTCACCGGCTGGACCCCAGGACTCCCACAGCACAATCTCAGAAGTCTCCATCTTCTTAGTACTTTAGTCATGACATAATAACAAAATTACAACTCAAACTGGTGCCTGTGAGGAGGGACCCCGAACCAAGGAGCCCCTGGGCTTTTATACCCTCAGTCTAAGGGCAGGAGAGTCTGGAAGCTTCAATACCTGCTGTGTCCCTGAGTTCTGGTCCCCTGGCTGGGCCACAGGTCCCAGGGCCCTCTGTTCTGCAAAGGGGTAGCACTTCATGGCTCTTGGCTGGGGCTTGAGCTGTACCTCAACTGTACTGCAGCCAGAGCCTGAGCTACCTGCACTGGATACAAGCTTGCCAAAATGCTGAGTGAACTCACTCTGCAGAAATTCCAGACTAAGTTTCCACTGGAAAGTTTTGCTGTACTAGTGGTACATACTGGGAGCACGAAACCAGTCTGTCTTTATTGATATGTCTATACCTGCACCAATTCTTGCAATGCAACTCTTCCACCAGTATAACATATTCTGAAAAACTTTCTCAATTTATTATTTTTTTTTTTTACTATAAAAGCTTTGTTGACATTTGGGATGAAGTTCCTCAGAGAGCTCTACCAGTATCTGTCTACCTTCTAAATATAATCTTTCTTCAGATATCACATCTTCCCATGATATGCACAGAATCTGTTCAAGCTTTTTGTACAGTCAGTCACAGATTTAACTCTACATTTGCCAGATTTGGAATAGTATAGATGCGCCAGCACTTCTCTGACAACATTTCTGTCCTTTCCCATCAATTATTAGACCATGTAGCTGTTTGCTGCCTCCCAATGCCACATAACTGCTGAGAAAAAGTCTATTTCAAAGTTTGGAAAGTGCACAAACAAAAAAAAAGGTCCTCTGATGCTACTGTATGGTGGGAACCATCTCCCAGCCCCTTCCCTGGATAACCTCTCCATTTCCCAGACTGCTTCTTGAGGTTCACTTGGAAGTGTGATGTGCTTTGCACTGCTACAAAGCAAAATAATCCCAGAGGGTCTGAAGCCAAGGGCATGCCATGTTTACTTGTGATTTCTGTTTGCTTTGGGAAGCTCTGGAGAGAAAACTCAAAACATAAAATGTTCGCTGTTGATACAAAGCAGCCCCTCCAAGCACAAATGTTTGCACACGTGCAGAGGCACTCTAGATACCAGATGTGACCATAACAGCATCTCTGCTTTGAAAACATAATGATTATTTTCAATATTTTTTTTTTTTGTGAGAGAAGGAGAAGGTTTTAATTCAGGTAATGTTCTTCAAAAGACTGCATTAGAGATGCAAAGATAAGCAAAGCACTCAAAAAAATCTTGAAACACCATCTGCTCTCTTTTATCTTCTAATGTCTATCAGCATCACCAGTGTTGCCAACATTAGTCACCCTCCTCATGATATTGGGTGCTTTTCTTATGCTCTCAGCTCTCATAATCAAAATTATACAATAGCAGTTTATTTAAAATAAACTAAAAAAAAAAATCCAATACACTTGATGCCTGAGAAAACTAGTGCAAGTCACAGCTCAGAAAAGCAGAAAAGTTAGACCAATTTAGATAGAATTTGAATGCTAAAATTTCTCATGATATACTGCAGGGGCTGTCTTTCAAAGTGGCTCAGCCTCCACAGGGGTACCAAAGGGATAATGACACTTAAGACCCAGGGTAGCACACTGAATCTCTTAAAAATCTGCTTTTAACTATGACCACAGAATATCCAAAAAATCCTGTTGCAAGCCGCATTTTTACATAGGCATAGCTCCTGACAGAGAAGTCAACTGAACTCTGTGCCTTTGGAAGCCAGGCAATACCAAGCCCCATACTAATTAGTATCATTATCTCCACATGTGAGCATCCAAGAGAGCAAATGCAGCCTCTGCCTCTCTTACTAACTTTACACTACCAGGATTACATCTTACTCAGCTGCTTCACACAGCTTTTATTTTTATATAAAGTGAAGAAGGTTTTTGCTATTCTGAAACACAAAGTATGTCACCGCTACTGCCTGCTGAGACCAGGGTGCAGCTCACGACATGCACTGCAGGCACTGGAGAGCACAGCAAACCTTGACTGGCAGGTGGAGCAGGGCAGCCCAGGAAATTCTGCTTGCAGGTGTTTTTCAATGACCCAGCACAGCTGAGCTGGGACCTGAATGATTTGGGTCCCTTTCCATGTAGCCAGCAGCTGGGAAACACATCCATTAAGCGTTATGCTCTCTCTCCCCATTGCATCCCTAGCTCAGGTGCCAACCAAAACCTCAGCCTCGTCCTTGGCATTTAGTGAGATCCAAAGTCTTTTAGCTCATCGTCCTGTTCCTCCTGTTTGAGCTGGAAAGCAGGGGCTGCACTGTGTGAAAGCGTTCTGCTCTCTGCACGCATGTTACAGCCTGCAGCTTTGCAGGAGGCTCTGTGACTCACGTCTGACTCATGAGGGACCTGTACCACCAACAGCATCTCTCACAGCCAGAAAACAGAGTGCTTGCCCTCAGGTTAGGAGCTATTTTAATGCCATTCGTGTTAAGGAAGAAATATGCACAAGCCAAGGTAGCTGGCACAAGGAGACTTGAAAGAAGATGATGCTGTCCTGATCCCCATAACCCTCAGCCCAGGCACTGGGGCTTCCAAGAGGAAGATTAAACTAACAGCCACCACCTGAACTTAATTTAACCACAGGAACCTGGCATCCAAATCCCACTCAGAACTTTCTGCATGTAACACTTGAGTTCACATACCTACACGGTCCTTTGCACAGTCAAGTCCTGGCCTTTCTGGCACTGTGATATGTGCAATGCATTTTTTGGTTTCATGTCTTTTCCTATCTATATTTTCCAATACAAAACAGCAAAGTCAGTAATTTACATCTTCCCCCTGCCAAGAGAGAGGGGAAAACCAAGATTTCAGAACATTTAAATATTTCTTAAAAAATCATCTCCCTCTCTCCTTGCAGCCTCAATAAAGCAAAGCCATTGCTCCCCCACATTTAAAACGACCGAGCTCATTAACTACTTAATGAATTTTGTGCTTTCCTGCTGCACAAGCAGCAAGCCTCAGTCTATTTTCCAAGTTACAAATTTTTTGTTGTCATTTCTAATACATGGTTTTGTGCACAGAGGTTTCCTGAGAACCATGTGGACTGAGACGTGTATCTTCACAGTAGGAAATGCAGAAATTGGTAAAACAGCAGCACTAAAATTAAAACATTTATTTCATATGTCAAATAAAACCTACAGCACCAAACCCAGGAGTTCCTTATTACATTACACTAGATTAAGAAAGCATGGGCAAAATGTGTAAAATATCATGGAAATAGGAAATTTGAAATCTTATAGAGTATATTACCTTTAGCAACATAATTTAACTGCACTGTAAAGCAAAACTGCTTAAGCATTGGACATGTATATCATTATAGTTTATCCACTGCAAATAACTCTGCCAGTAGAGATAAGAAATTGTAAGTTACCTGTACGATGAATTATCAGAGGGTGGTTGAATACTCAAAACAAGACACATTTTAGAAACCTATTTGTGAAAGAATAGCCTCTTCAGTTAGTCCTTCAGAAAACCATGCCAGATTTTTAATTGTATATTTAAATCAATCATTTAAATTATGTTCAGTTTTTAGACATTAGTTTTAAGAATGAGAAGAGAGGAGAAATCACAAGATGATCTGCTTGGCTGTCTCTGGCTGTTACTGCCGGAAGAGCAGTTAGGGGAAAGCAGACAGACATTCACACATGCAGGAATTCATCTTTTTTAATCTACTACAAATCAAATCCCATGACCACCTGGGCAGCCTTCAACAGGTGCCATTAACAGTAGTCACCAATACATATCTAGAAGACATCTTTAAACTAATTAGTCTGGAGCTTCCAAACTGCAACAGCTTTCCAACAAGAAAACAAACATTTCTTATACTGTCACTTTTTCAAGTTTATATTTTGTTCAAGATATATTTTATAATCAAATCTATATGGTTTTATCAAAAAACAGAGCTAACATACTTGACATTAAGCAAAAGGCTCAGCTCCAAAGTCCACTGACTTTGGATCCATAACTGCCAAAAACGTAGACAGTTTTGGACTGAACTGTCATTTGAGTGATAGGCTTAACAGCCTTGGATGCTTAGAAATGATAATAAAAAAAAAAAATTATGCTGGTAGCCTTAACACAAGTTATCTGCATTACAGGAACTTCACTAGCATTACCAGAATTCTTAACTTGCATGTTAGTGCAGGTGAAAGCAGGTAGGAAAGAGCAGTGATATTGTAAAGTATCTCAATTTCAGGAAGAATACAGCAGCTGAGGAGAAGGCCAGTAGCAGCATCTTTCTTCACATCCCCAATCCTTCAATTACCCTGTGGAGAACCATAGGGAAATCACAGCCTTGGTCCTAGGTGGGAGAGGATATGTGGTGCACAGTGAGGAGCAGAGGAAGCGATTTTTAAGAGTCACCATGTAAGCACAGTCCACACCACCAGCAAATAGCTACAGAAGAACTGCTGGGAAAACCAAGAAAAAGTCCCTGCCACAGGCAAAAATTTATAGTCCTATCTCTTTGTAGTAACTTTTCCTGAGCAGAAAAGTCAAGCCAAGTGTCTTGCCAGCAAAGTGGGAATAATTAGGGATCCTACACAGCTGTTTCCCAGCAACACTTGCACAAAGAAAAAAAGTAGCTGCTTCTCCTATCAGTTACAAAATAAATATTTTTAGAACAAATTCATCCTGGCACAAGTTTACAGATATTTTTTTTTTCTCCTGTAAAACAATTATGCACTTAAACATAGAAAACAATTCTATGTATGCTATTTGGCATCTAAGAATTTGGCATAAAATCGGAGAAAAGAACACATGGAAACAAAATGCTTAAATAGCACAGGAAATATTCTCTTAAGATCTTACTGGGTTAAATCAATATGAAAAAAAATTAAGTAGCAAAAGCTATCATTACTAATCCAACTACCATGGTATAGTGAAAGGAAAAGTCTCATGCTAGGTTTGATGAAACTATTAGTCCTTGGTTTCGACCACTCTGTTTCTTTAGAGATTCTGATGGGAAATGCGTGAGTGAAGTGAGGAAAGGGATCTCTCAACTACTCAAAACCCATAAAGAAATAAATAAAAGCAAAACCCCACAGCTAGTACAACAGCTTCAGATACCTTCTTACATTCAATCCCTCTTCCCATCACTTCCATTTAATGCTTCAATTTTTAATTTTTCCCTTTTTCCTAATGTTACCATTATGTTACCTATGAATTCCAGTTATTGGGGAACTCCACTTAACCTTCTGGCAAAGAGATCACCCAGCACAAACCCACAGCTAAGTTACCTTGGACAGCAATTACTTTTGGGAAGAGTGGTGCTTAAGGTCTGTCATGGAGTTAAAAGTGAGATCAAACAAAGTGTGTACACCTCTGTCAGCAACATCCATGAATTTCAGCCTTCTGAATGCTTTACGAAACACTGTGCTGATGTTCACCTCTGCATAAGTCTTCCCCTTGCTTACAATGGCAGGCCAAGCTCATATTTTATACAGATAAGGCAGAAACATCCTACCAGCTCTGCAGGTAGGGAAACAGACTTATTAGATTGTCAGTGATTAAATGCAAAGCTGCATCCAGTTTATGATAAACCAGAACCATTCCTCCTACTTCTCCAGCAGCCTCTGTCCATGGATCTAAATTTCAAAGTAGCTCAAAGTGCATCCCAGCCATTTTAAGCTCCAGAGTTCAAAATTAATTTTCCCTAGTAATGTGCCCTTAAGTCATCTTGCTTTCATGGAAGTTGTTCCAGTGATCCTTTTTGTTACAGAGGCAGCTTGGGCTCAGTATCAGCCATTTCATTTACAACTGGTACTAAAAGAACCTGGAAAAAACTTCACTTGATCCATCCAACCTTGAATTTTCTTCCCTGCTTCCTGCACTAATCCTTAACTGAGTATCACTGTCCACATTCCCCTCAGAGCAACAATTCAGGGAAATTACTTGGGTTTTTTTACAATATATTAATTTCTGATTTTTCTCTTGACATCTATGAGGATGCACAGAGTTCACAATGGGGTCACCAGCTGAAAATGTCATTTCCCATATTTTCGTAGAGCTTCTCTTGTTTACATGCTTGTCTGCCATCAGGCAAGTTATCCTGCATTATTGCCAGTCTCTGCTTGTTTCCCAGGACAGAACATCTAATTGTTAATGATCACATGTCCTAAATTCTCCAGCTTCATAACTACACTCCAGCTCATCTAAAGATGCTTTGACAAAGCCTTCATATATTCTATCTTCCCCAGTTCCACTACATGAGAAATTGTCCTTGTCCTTTGAATGCCTTATCATCTCTGAAGAAAACCCTCCTGGCATGTGCTTCATACACAGACACAGCTCCCTCCCAGTCCTTAGCAGGGAAAAGGGACATAAATCCTATGTACAGAACAAAGTTTTCCTCATTTAAACAGGTTTTTAGTGGGAGCCATATGAAATAACTCCATGTAACACCCAAATAACGTGGTTCAGGATGAGTTATCCTTTTTCTTTTTTTTTTTTTTTTTTTTTCAAAACTCTATTGTTCCTGAAGAAAAAGGAAACCTTAAATTGTTTTTCAGCCACATTCTCTGCATTGGTTATGCTGCCAGATCTTTGCTGATTGCTTTATATGTAGAAGCTACATTTATTATTTTTTGCTTTTTAAACTAATGTTTTGTTTCTCATTATTTTCACACGATGTTCTTTGGAAAAACACAGATTGTTTTCCTAGTTATGCAGCCCCCATCATTACTTTAGCCACAAGTTGTGTATCTCTGTTTTGGCCACATCCCCTCATTACTTAATGCAATTTATGAACTCTGATATTCATTCAGCTCCCATGCTTTCAACCAGAGAAAAATAGCCCACAAAATGCTTGCAGAAACTACACTACCTGTCATTCTTTCTGTAACCCCTGGCACTTCTATTCATAGCCCTTAAGAGGAAGAAAAATTAAGCAGGCAACATCAGTGGCTTCTCTTCTGCTGAAATGACAATGTGAGTTTATTTTCTGTCCCTGCAGGATCTGGAGTTGGGTCCTCAAGGTGTAGCTAAGCATATCACCTGTGAGTTGCATGTTCCTCCTCAGGACATTTGGGGGCCATGCCACAAAAGTAAAGCTCTAGGGCCAAGATTCACCAGCTAGCTGATGCTGAGTTCAAGTTGTTCACATTAGGGTTATGCTGACTGAACATGCAGTCTCAGGTTTTAGTGGTGATTTCTTCACCAATTTCCAGCAGGAGTCATAACTCATCACTAGGATGTTCACAGAAGACATTTCTGACACACATTATGGCCATTTTTTACTTCCCTGCTATCTCCATTCTAAATCTCAGTTATTACTGATTCTTTTTGAGTCAGACTTCTTAAGAGTTTTTATTATCTTTCAAAAAATGACCAAGAACCCCAATAAAATTTGCAGAAGTACTTGCAGAACTTAATGTATCAAATTGTATTTTAAGAGGGAATAACTTAACTGAAACATAAAAGATGCTGAACTCTAAGCAATTGTAAGGGACATTATTAAGCCAACAGAGTGAAAAGCTCACCTCCTCAGCTTCCAAAATCATGATCATTCCTTTTGCCCTAGTGGCTACAGCTACAGACTCTAGAAAAATCTCTATTTTAGATGCTCCTTGCGTTCTCTCAGTCACTCTGCAGTGGTGAAACCATTAGTATTTAAAACTGAAGGGTTTTAAATACTAATAAGTTTATCTCACCTAAAAGAACATTCCTTTTGACTAAAAGCTGACAGTCCATGATGGTTTCCAACTCCCCACTTGTGAGCTTGGGCAGTACCAGGGGGGGAGATGCCACCTCAGTGCTCTCTCAGTAGGGCTGCAGCACAAAACATTTCTGGCTGATCTGCCCTCCTTTGTGCTTGCACTGCTATGCACTTGTTCCTGGAGCCCCTGACAACTCTGCAACACATTTGTATCGAGCACAGCAAAATCCCATCTTTCTCAGAGGCCTGAACAAATGAAACCAGTGACCTTATTTCATTTCCTGTTCCCCAAAGGAGCACTAATTTCCGTGCTGCGTTGTAGCTGGCAGAATAGTAGGTCTTACAAATTAAGCAGTGAGAAATAGCATTCCCAACATCATATTGCATAATGCAAGACACTGAGATTTACTATGTTCTTCACGAGCCTTAACATACTGTACTCCTCTATTCACACAGCACTGAATCCTCCTTTTCAGAAAAGGCTCCTACATGTCCCATGCTAACAAAGATGACATTTACGAGTTTTACCATGAGTCTTTTTTCTCCTCAACTAATTTTGTCATAGTAGGAGTATGTCACTTATTTATGGCATGCATTTGGGTGGAGTGTGGGGTTTTAATCACCAACTGGAGGAATTTTTGTTGTTGGAGGACATTTTGGCCAAAGCTATGTTCATTTAAGACTAGTTCAGAATTAGTAACACTGAGGAGCCCAGCTGGAAGCACTTTAGGAATACCTATTTCAGGATACATCTAATTAATTGCAGATTAGGCACCCTGAAGTTAGAATCCTAATTATGGGTCACTCAACAATTGCCTTGGACAATGACCTAATTTTTAATGCTAAAATGATATGGTCTATTTTATTGCTGCTGAGAGGGAAACAAAGTAATTAGTTGGTGCTTTTTAAGAGGACAACCAGCAATTTGAGTTTCTGTTACAGGGAAATAGTCAAAATTGCACAGTTATCTGCAAATAAATCTTCACTGAATTGCTTCTCCACTGCCAGAAACAGGCCCCCATTGCACAGAAAACAGAGGCTGATGGGAGAGAACTGCATCATTAAAAAGATAAAATGTGTATGTTATTCCACTTTCTCATGCAAACATTGCTTCTCTTCCATTGCCTTAGAGTAAGAGCATCACATTTGAAGGAAACCTTTCCTCTAGTTGTTTTGGAAGAAGGAATAAAATAACCAGTAAAAGCCTACACAAACAAAGCAAAAAAAAAAATCCCTAGAAGTGAAATACCTTAAGTCTTTTTGAAAGTCTGGTTACCCTCTGACCAAATATTCTATCAAACATTTGACCAGATGTTTAGGTGGTCCAAAATGAGCATTGATGAAAGTCAGGTGGCAACCACTGGCACTTCAAGAACAGAAAGTCAAAAGTCTGGGTGGGGATTTGAGAACTGCACCAGAGGCACTAAAGTTGCTCTCACAGAGAAACTCAGTAAATCTCACACTGACTACAATGGCCAACAACTGCACACAGCTGAAAATCCTGCTCCTGGACGGAAGCAGAAGCACAGGCAATAAAACACCAGAGAAAATTTTGCCTGGCGAGTGCTTCTTTTGCACAGAATCACAAAATTAGTGGATTAAGGGTGCACAGTTAAATTAATCCAGTTAGATTTTACCCAGGCAGCTGGTGTTGTACCTCAAAAATCTTATTTAAAAATTAATTCAAGTTGATTTGAATAAAAACAAGGCCTTTTGAATTTAAGCTGTAAAGAAAGAATAGCAAAAAATGACAGTGTTTCAATTTGAAGGAATGTGCCTCATCAGTTACTAAAATGATTCTTAAAAAAATATCTTTCTTAAAAGATCTGTGATAGAAAAGACAGTGTACTAGTCACAGATTTAGAAGTGGTAATGAAGCGGAAGAAATTCTGATTACTGTCAGCAGAACAGGGACACAAACATCTAAAAACTGAATCTCAAACATTAAACTCCCAGAAATAATTTGTCCATAAGCTTAAAATCTCACTTAAAAAAAAGCCCCACAACTATTTGTAGCAGGAAATCTTGGAAACATGAGCTAAGTTTAACTGTTACATACATGTGTAAAATCCCAAAAATACCCAGATGACAGCTCAGAGAGGCCACATCTCCCCTTCACTTCTGGCTGTTAGGTGAGAAAACTTGGAACAAGAGTTTAAGGGTCACCAAAATTACTATTTTATCTAAGAAAGTCTTGCTACAAAACCAGCATTCAGCTAAAGCCCATTATACGCACAACTTGAAGACACTGTCTTTACAATGTCTACTTTTAAAAGTATCCATGAGAAGCTGCAGTAACACTAAGCCATTATGTAATACTTCAGAACACTCATGCAAACACAATTCTTGTAACCATTTCAACAGCATTCATCATTCCTTTTATTTACATTCTATTATCATACATATGAGAAGCCACTGCAAATATGCACACAGTAATGTATTTGCACAGTTCCTTCAAAAAGGGCTTTGTGAGCTTGGAAGATTTTCTATCCAAGAGCAAGAACATTCTGTGCAATCAGTGACCAAATGCACAGTATAAATAACAAACAGCAAACAAAGCAACTGATAGGCTGAAAGAGTCAAAAAATATTGAATAATGGGCAAATTAATGGAAATTGAAATCTGTTCACACATCATCCATGGACACAACAGCTACTATTTCTGCATAACGAAGTTTTGAAATAAGTATTAGAAAATACTACAGGAGAAAGATGGCTACCAGGACCAAGACTGGAAGATTATCTTTTTTTTTTCCCCTCAGTTTCCTATAATCATTCAATCTAAGACAAGAACCGCACAGCTCTACTGGATGAGCAAGTTATATAAAAATATAGGATTTCCCCTTTCCCATTTTATTGCAAGGCACATATTTTGCAGGAAGTGCAAATAGAAACTCAGTTAACGTCAAAAAATATCAGGTGAAGTGCATCTCAAAGAACTCAGATTTGATATTTCTCTGATCATCAACTTGACCTTTGCCTGCTAAATGGCACAGAGATAAGGAATGATAGATCAGCTGTCTTCACAGATGAAAACCACAGGACATCAAACAGAGCCACCCGTGCCACAATAAAAATCTTCAAGTGGGACACTGGCTGCAGAGGGTTACACAGATTCAAATGACTGCTTGACAAGTTGAGAGGGATCACAGGGAAACAGCACTTTTTATAAAATCGTTCTGACACCTCTGGTTAGTAAATACCTTAATTGAAAATCCCTCCTGGCAAGGGAAGAGTGAGACCATGCTGTGCATGTCCTACGTCTTTGAGACGAGAGTCATGTACCACACCAATGTTTGTAACTCTTCTTAGGTTCTTATATCCAATGCATTTACAAACAAAAGAACTAAAATATTTAATGCTCATTTTTTTTTCTTCCAAAAATCAGCAAAATAATAACACCATAAGAAACTTTAAACACTTCAGCGAGGGTTGTAATTTCAAGAAGCACGATGAACAGCTTAAATCTACATTGCAAATCTGGCCCAATGCAGAACACTGAAGCAGCAATACCAAAAGATGCAGCTTTGAGTCTGAACAACTCAACTCACGAAAGTGTAACATTTGAATTTCATGCTGCTCTGTGCAACTCACCCTTTCCTTGTATTAGAAGCTTTCAAATAAAAATGTTGTTCAAAGAGATGCTACCATATTTTGTTTTCCTGTTACCGTAAGAAACTATCTTAAAAAAACTGAAGACAGTCTTCATCCAACTAAAAATTTAATTAGTTTAATTTCAAGAGGACAAACAATTCATCTGGGTTGGGCTGTGCCTGACTAGACAGATGGCATTAAGATTTCTGTCAGTGTTCAGAAACTGCAGAAAGCACTGTTCCTAAAATGCTTTAGGAGTGCTGGTATTAAACAGTAAATAGTTGCAGGTGAAGCTCCAGAGGACGTCCCAATAAACCATTTAAACACTGCCTGTAGGTGCCTAAATCAATACTGTGGTAGTGAACCTGTGCTTACACGTCCATGTTTGGCAGAAAATTGACCAAGTCAGGTTCATACCTCTGACATCAACACTACTAATAAGACTAATGCAGCTCATATTCTTCTTCTTCCCAAACAGCAAGAGAAATCCAAGCTTCCTGCCTTGCATTTCCAACAGAGTAGAAGCATCTGCTCTGAAGATGAAAAGTGACATTTGCTTTTAAGCTCTTTGAAATAATCCCCATGCTTTTCAGAGCATAAGGACTAATGATTTTTGTCAGTTTGGATGTTTCAGGAGCCTGTCCTAGTGAGCTACATTTCTGTCACTTTTTTTTTTCCTGAATAAAATACAAGCAAATCCCAATGCAACAAAGCTTGTACAGGTGCAAAGCCTTGAGAGGTGTATCTCACTCCATCCATCCAAACCACACTCCTTTGGGTACAGTGTGACTTCAGACAACCATTACAGGAGTCTTCATCCAAAGATTACTAAAAACCCTACTGTGTTCTACTTTCAGTTCAGACTGCATGTGAGGAAAGCACTGTGGCTACTGCATGACCCCTGGTGACTGGGAAACATCTGTTTTTTGGGGTCTGGTCCATGCTTGCAAGCACAGAAAGAAAAGCATTGACACAGCAGCTTCAGGCCAACACCAGTCTGTGTGTGTTCCTCTTCAATGCAATCCACTAAGGCACAGGGAATCCTCTTCCCCAGCCATGCAAGTGGTGAAGTGATTTACTCTCCACAAGGACTCGACTCAAAGGCAACGTAGTTAATGCTGAGAGACTGTCTAGGACTCATGGGCTCACCACCTTCTAAAATGGAGTAGGCCCATGCAAATACAGTTATTTCTGCAGCACCTATGTCTATTATGTCTGGACTGATGCCTGTTCAGGTGATCTGAATATGTACTTTTTAACTGTATCTATAAATACTAACTGGTACTGAAGACTTAATTCAGCTTCCCACCTCTCTTCTCAGATATAGATATTTATATGTGGCACTTGAGCCAATCCTATCTAAACAATGTGACACAGAAGGAAGAGATTGTCAAGAAAAACATGCACAGAATGGTACTGCTATCACATCTCATGCTACTACATGTGTGTTCTGGTAGGAAACACTTCAAATACAGCCTAACTACTAAGATGACACTTAAAACACAAGGAGGAAAGAATTAGCACGTGCACTAGCAGGCATGGTAAAAACAAGCAAGGCAAAATTCTGTCTGAAATTAGAAGTGTTTATTTATTTAATTATTTATTTATTAGAAGTGTAAGATTACTTTGATGCAAAGTTCTACACATCTCACAGATATTTTTTTAAGAGCCTCATGTCTACAGCTCTGAAATGCCCCTCTGTTGTAAGCACGTCTCCATCCTTGATTACCAGTAATAAGACTGAAAAGAAATCAAATAATCCAAATTCCATAGGAACCACAAAATCCTCTGTGTTCCATTTCCACCTAAACACCTTTTTTTCCACTGATGGACAAGGACTAGAAGATAGGCTGTTCTACCATTCTGGCTTTATAAAGTAACTGAAAACTCAAAGGCCACCAGCCTTGTGATTGTTATCTCATATCAAATCAAAAACTCCCATCACCTCACAGTAATTGTCTGCTTCTCTGGCAGTATGAAGAAGAGTAATAACTCACTGTATCTCAGAGTCTAAAGCAATGAAGAAGCAAACTGCTTGGCTTGGGAAAAGTGGAAGGGAAATCAGTAAAAAAATAAAAAGACAGGAGAGATCTAAATTATTACTACTTATCTCAGAGTTAATATAGTGATCTTTCAGAAGGAAAAAGGCAGTATATGCCATCACAATAGACTAAATGTATATAGATACAATAGTACTTCAGGAAAGCAAACAGATGACAGTCTGGATGATCTGTCCAAGAGCATAGCTAACATCTGTGCAATTTTTTTTTAATTGCAAAGCACTTCTGTGCAATGCTTGACTGATCATTATTTTATATATTCACAGCTGAAGAAGCAGTTTCCCTGACAAGAACACCCTACTGCCTAGCATTTGTACTTTTTACTAATATCCCAATTATGTTACTACTGATGACCAAGAAATAGAATATTCAGCATGAAATATGGCCATGCACCAAATTATCTCAGATGTTCAGTCTACACATTCTTGAAAAACAAAACTATTTATATGGCACAATGAGGTACTCAAAGATCAGAACAATTTTTAATAGAAGGCAAAATAGAAATCAAACAACAAATAAATGGAACAAGCTTTCTGTTGAGTAGGTTTGACTGACAAGATCATCCTTACTTGCTGTACTTGCTGTCAAAGAGTGACAGTCCACGCTGAGGTGGCTGAACAAGCAGTGAAATAAAAACTTGCTGTCAAAGGAAGTAAGAAAACTTAACTGCCACCAGCTGTCACTCTCCCAGCCTTACCCTCTTGTTCTTAGCCAACTCTAGTCGCTTTCAAACCTTGCCAGTCTAGAATACATATCAGGTTGATCAAGAGTACAAGACAGACCTGACAGCTGACAGCTCATAATAGCCCTTCATGCAGCCAGACATACCAAATGGGAATCAGGGATGAATTTAACAGACCCCAACACCATTTTGCATGGTAAGACTATGGTGTTATTTGCTGCTCTGTACTATTTGGATATTATCCACCCACTGATGCCTCTGGAAGAGGAGCTGCCCAGATGACTAATGCTGACTCCCACAATGGAGAAGACAACACTCCAGATGCTATGGGAGAACAATACAAGGAACAATGAGAAACAAAACATTTTCATGTCACATTTAAAGCCAGAAAAATTACACACCCCATTTATTTCCACCGTCTAGAGACTTATTTAATCATTACTCAATAATGCCTGGTGGCAAAACTCTCAGGGTTTTGGTTTTTTGTTTTGTCAAGGACAATTACTATATTTTTTTCTCTCATATATAACTTCACCAGATGATGGTTGAGATTATTAACAACAATTTTAACACTGCAGCATGCACTGCTCCAACAGTAAAAGATAAGCAGAAAAAAGTCACAACTCTTCAAATACAGAGTTCAAAAAAGCCTAGATATGGCAACATCCCAAGGGCTGACTTTTAGCTAGTACACTTAGAGATCTGACTGAGAAATCCTACTGTTCATCAGAACAACTACAAAATTACATATTAGCATTGTTAAAATATGCTAGAGTTCTACCTCACCAGTTCTATACATGTGTATGTATGTACTTTAGAGTATTTATTTTATGCTATCAATAGGCCCATTCCCTTGTGCTTGTTTTTCCTGCAACCACCTGTCAAATCTCCCTGCATTCTTGAGCAGCCCCCGTGGCTGCAGTTTTACCACCTGCTCACCAAAGCACTGTTGGGCGGCTGAATAACAGCAGTCTTCCCCTCGATGCACTTACAGTTTTAACATTAATGTGCTAAAGCACTTAAGCCTGTTTGGCACTCCTGAACAAAGACAAAGACAAGAATCAAGCACTCAAGCATGTTTTTACAGTGATTCTCATGCACATCCCAAGTCTTTCCAGTGTCCAGTCCACAGAGCATGCAAGTGTTGCACTCCTGCGCTTGGATTTTGGAACTGAAGCAATCTGTGCTTCTTGAGAGAGACAGATCAAGTCATCAGCCAAAACAGGAGCTTCTTGGTCCATCTCTCTCACTCCTTCCATAGCTTGGTCCCTCCTAGCAACCCTCCCAAGTTTCTGCCAGCTACTCATCTAAAACAAATGAAGGAAAGAACTTCATGCAATGCCTCACTGTGAGGAAGACAGCTCCTTTTAGTCTGGACTGGTCTCCAATAAAAGATAACTTGTATTTCTTCACTTCTTTGCCCCCACTTCTCATATCAGTCTCAAATGCTGGCCACACACAGAACGATGCTTTGTGAAAGCACAGAGCGTTCTTCTAACAAAGAAACAATGATCAACAGATATTTGGCTGTTTTAAAAGACAAGCCACAATGTCTGGGGATGAGCCAGCCAAATTCCAGCCTCTCCTCCAGAAGAGACTTAAAAAATCCCAAACAATCCAATGTATCTCAGATATCACAACTGGAAATTACATGATGGTCTTACAATAAGGCACATAACAGATGAGATAGCGCAACACAAAAACTCTTCATAAATATGCTACATACAGTAGCTTGAAACACAGTCATGGCTGTAACAGCTATATTGAAATGTTTTTTGCAAGTAGGTGGCAGTTCGTGTCAAAACAAAAAAATATAAATGATTTCAAGTTTTCTTCCTTCTGAAAAATGTTTGGTAAATGCTATGACAGGTTTGTTTCTCCCATTGAATGCCAGATACATTCAACTAAATGTAAAGAAAACCCTAAAAGTCAACTTGAGCTCTTACTTCTCCAGGATCACAGCCATATTTTAATAAAGATGAATCTAGCTAAGCTATATACTCTTTTTCTTCTGCATAGCCACTGTGGATAAAAGTCCTGTACCTGTTTACCCCTGGAAAAGCAAGGTAGACTTTGACAGATTTATAAAAACAAAGCTGAGCATTAGGGTAATAAAAAGCCTATGACTTGCACATTGTTGATTTGTAGGAAAAGTTCTTGCAATCCAGTTCTGATCTCCTACCAGTTTACCTGGGAAATTGGGACAGGAAATGCCCATAACAAACACACTGTGTAAATTCTTTATACTTTGTTGAAACAGTATAAAGATACTGGCATTCCCTCGAGTGCCAATATCACTCCCAACAATGGTCACTGTCTTTGCCATCCTGGCAAAGGGGAGATTGGTGTCTATCAATACATGGCAGTCATCTTTAGTTCCACAGGACTGTTGCAGAGATCATGGCAAAGGAGCAGGGGGGTTGGAAGCAGATGATCTTTAAGGTCTTTTCTAACCCAAGTCATTCCCTGATTCTCTGACAGAGCAATATGATCTTGTACTGGACTGATGAAAGAGCTGGTCAAACACTGTGCACCCAATGGAAACCAAAGGATAGGGCTCCTCTACAGGACACAAGGGTGCTTGTAGGATAGATTGGACCTAAGGTCCAGATTTTAACAGATTACAGATTTCAATGGACAGATTTTAACTCACTGGAAAATTTAGAAGGTACTCTGATTTTATTTTAAACGCGGATAATCAATAAACACGAAGTACATGGCTGTAGATATTTCTTAAAGTTAATTGTCTTTGAAAACTCCTTTCGTCCTTCTTTCATGCATACAAACCCATCCAAATTCAAGCTCCTCAGAATCTGGTTAGATTCCTTCTCCCTGGGGCAAGGGGTACTAATCAGGTGAGCTAGTGAGATGTCAGCATACAATCTGGGTGGATGTGATGGTTTGCACAGAGCTCAAAAGATGCCTCAGGCATTGAAGGGTAGATCATGAAAGAAGTGGAGAATATGACATAGATCCTTTCAGATAATTTGAAATCTTAGCTGTCCCTGTAAAACAATCATTCAAACACTCTGCTTTTCCAAAGTACTCCAATTTCAGGTGCTAGGATAGATATTCCAAAGCAGTCAGCACTTACAAGATCTGCTACAAATAAGTTTCCTGGCAGTCATCAAAGAGATCAACATTATGACAGATGCAGAGCACTTATTAAAAAAAAGAAACTAAAATGCAATTTCTTCTGCACAAGGGATTCACGTTTATTATCAATATTCTCCAAAAAGGCAAAACATCAGGCTGAAATATTCAAGTTCCAGGGCAGCTTGACTTCACAGCCTCTATTTTGTGGGCAAAAGCTGCCAGGTATAAAAACAAGGTCCATTGCACATCCCGTATCACAGTTTGAGCCCTTCTTCCATGTTCCCAAAAGCAGAAAAGAGATTTCTGGAGAGCAAGTTCTGTGCCAGCATCCCATACCCCAAGGAAACAGGATTCAGAGGTTATCCCATGGTGCTTGAATGCAAGCGGAATCAAGAAATGCCATTCTTTTGTCCTCCCACTCATTTGCTAATCATCACATAGCCCCTACCCAGTCTTTCCATCCTTCCTGAACCCAGTTTGTCCCCACCATCAGCTTTGATTACAGAAACTGATTTTTGCTAACTAGAGGATGCAGAGAAAGGTTGCGTTTGCCATCTGTCCCAGTCAAACCAGTCACTATTTTCTGAGGCCAACTTTAAATCCAAGATGAACAGGGAAAACTTGAAGTAACCAAATGTCCTTAAGTCTTTGTGGAACACGTTAACAACACCTTGACCAGCTATGATCGTCCATTTTAACCCACGTACAACCAATAGTTCTCCACGTTCTCTTCATGTAGCCTGCACACCAGGATGAATTCCCAAGTCTGATTCTCCTTCAGGAGGCCTGAAAAGCTTCTGTTTAGTTGCTTCCCTTCCCATAATGTACCACACACAACCTAGAGGCATAGAGCTGAGCTAAGGAGCACAGAGGCTGGGAAAAGAAGAAAAAACAAATCCACCACTACTCAACCGTCATCAAGATATTCACATTATTCCAAATAGATTCCAAAGCAAAGTCTAAGCTTTCTCTTTAAAGTGGTTTCATTACTTCTCTCAGCCCCCCCCCCCCCTTTC
>VZTB01004142.1:18365-44900 GCA_013397245.1 Thryothorus ludovicianus
TAGAGGAAAAAAATCTGCACAGACAGCTAAGACTTAAAAACTCCATCTCAGAGATGGTGTGTAGGAGGTGGAAAGAGGCACTGCTAAATTTGTTACCTTTCCTGTGAATGATGAGCACACCACTCCTTCCAAAAATAGATTACAGAGGAAACATTATGGTGGTGACTGTGAAAAAGCAAGCTCACTACTCTGGCTCAGGTCAGCTGTATGTGAACACATGCCCTCCTTCAAAGCTACTGCAATAGCAAATACTTAGGATTTTTTAAAAAAAGTAAAAACATGGAATCTATTGAAAATAATGGTGCTTTAAAAAAATGTACCCTCATTTCCAGAAGCTGTTTTATAAATGCCACACTAACAAAAGGTAACAACTGATGTAAGGGTTCTAGTAAAAGTTTCTATCTTCCACCTGTTGGTCTGACAACCCTGCACTGCATTCTGACACAACTGCCATCACTAATCGGTCCTGTCTTCACTTTTTAAATTTTTGCTATGCAAATACATGATCATAAAGCCTGTCTCCATGCTGTGGACAAGGAAGAGAGTTTAGTTGCTAAATGCACTGGTCGGGCACCATCAAATACATCAAAGGCACTTCAGAAAAATTTCTAAGACCACAGTACGGATGAGGAGAAGGGAGGAAATCTTTCTTCCATCTGAAGATCTGTGCAAAGCCAGTGACTTCACTCTTGACCTGTTAGAATAATTTTCTCCAGAGAGGGAAATTAATTCAGCCTCCAGCTCTGTTTGATCTCTGACCTTTCTCTACAAAACAATTTGCATACAGTATGTCTGAACTCAATCAGTTATGTCTTGAGGGATTTGTAAGATGATCTGTCACATGTACAAAATTAAAAATGACCCAGTCATTAAAACTTATGCCACTAGGAATCTGAACAGAATCATTTGTTCAGATCAACCATATGTAGTATTAGCTAAGTCAGACAGGGGTTAAACAAGAATCTCTGAGTGCAGTTCTTACATGGCTAAGATATGCTGATTGTTAAGTAATGAACTGAAGTGTTTGATGCCACCAGAGTAATGTTATTATTTTTAATTGACATAAATATATTCATTAGGCAAAGTATAAGTATTTCATGTACACATTATCATCTTTAAACTGCATTATGGATATTAATTCCACCAAACTGGCCAGCAACTGCATACACGTTTACAATTAAACCACACATTTCAATACCTTTAAAGTATTAACTTATTACAAATTATTAGCTCAATAATTAAAAACACTTCAAGTTAGAAGCAACCAGAAGCTCACAGTGAGTTCTCAACAGCAGAGATGCTAACAGGTTTTACAGCTTCCAGCCTCCTTCCTGAAGGCTCACACAAAATCAAGAGAAACTGCAAGTCTTAAAAGTGCTCTGCAACCCAGCTCAATTGCTCTTGTCATTTCCTTTCCCAAGCACATCTTGCATTACAAGCTGTAAAAATAATTTCCTTTAGATGTGGTAGCTTGTTTCAACCACTGCTTCATGCCTTCTTCATCTTAAATGGACATTCCCTGTTAGAAATACTGTCTCTGTGGATGAGTAGAGATTTCTTGTCACTGACACACAACCCAACACCTTAATTGAATTGTTCACACCACTCCAGGGCAATGAATGTTTGTTTAGACCACAGCGAACCCTATGGGCCTTAAAACCATCATAGGGAATTAGTAAGGAAAAAAAAAATCCACATCTTTCTTATATATAGGAGCATATGAAGAAAGAACTACATTACACAATTAAAAAGTATAGCAGAGGTCAGTCAAAGCAGCCCAGAGCCTTTGCTTCATCCCACAGCCCCTGAGAAGAAATATGCATGGCTGACATAATACTGGCAGGATATCAGCTGCTCTGGGTGATGCCCCTTCTACACAGGATGGAGTGGGAGGTGGGACAGAGGGATTAGGCTGTGCTTCAAAGGCACAATTTATGTGCTTCTGAAGGAGGGGCAATTACAGCTCCTCTTTCTGTTCATAGATAAACTGCCAAGCAGGGTAAAAGTACTTCTATACTGGCTGCACCTCTTCATCTTGGGCTTGATTTTGACTTTTCTGACCCAAGCCTGGCAAACCTCCAGGGTATGTGCTAATAAAGCACAAGGAAATAGCTCTGAAAGCTAACACCAAAAGCTTGGAGGGCAATCAATATGTCCGATACACTACAGAATCAGGCTTTCTGCCTGCTTGAGTCTTGCAAAAAGCATGGTTTTTTTTGAAGGACAACTTTAGCAGCTTACACCTCCAGTTTCCTCAGGGGGAATATTTTGCATTAGATAAGCCACTGGCAAAAAAAAAATAAAAATGTTTGCAATCTAAATGTTCAGATACATTTCTGAGACATTCAGTGTAGCTTTGTCCAGAAACAAATTTCAGTGTCCAGATATATCATGGAAACTTCTGAAAGGCTCTGAGACAAGCACTTAAAAACTGAAAAATTATTACCAATTATCCTTATGCAGGCCACTTAACTTTCTATAACAAACAAATTTACACAGTTGAAAGCAGGTGAGAGCCAGAGTTTAACGACAGCTTACTGTAGAAAAGATGGATCATCTCTTCTCTTTCCTTATGTCCTAGCAGCTTCAAAAAAGTCCCAGACATCTGCAGGATATGTCCAAGCTTTTATCTATCACTCCACAGATTCTTTAGAAGTTCTATCAGTGGTTAAAACAGCCACAAAACTGTTGTATATCAAATAACACTAATATTTGATAATCATCACCAGTACTCCAATAAAAACTTCCTTCTACAAACAGCACTGCCACTAATTAAGTAGTCCCAATAAAGCATCCCACCTTACTTCTTTCATCCACCCTCCCCCTCTTAACCTACAGAATTTCTTTGGAAGGCAGATGACATTGGATTGACATTCTGAAAATACAGATTAATCGCAGATGACACTGGATTGACATTCTGAAAATACAGATTAATCTCCATCTCCACAGAGAGGTATTTACTCCACATTTCAGTTCTTGAAGTTTATACAACCCTCATCATCACATCAATCCAAGACCCCAATTTGCTACTCTTGCCTATTAAATCCCACTGCAGTGCTTTGCTGAATAGACTGGCAGACATAAACACACATTGCAATGCTTTGCCAAAATGTCATTTCAGCACCATAAACTTTCATTGCTAGCTAAAAAAACCTGCCAGCTTCAGTCCTTGCCTTCTACAGCATCAGCAACCAGCTACCATCACAAACCCTCTGGAGACAATGATTTCCAGATCAACATAGAATGAATCACATTTAAGCTTCTAACCTTCCAAGGTTCTTCTAACACTCCTTCTTGGTCAACAGAGGAAAGGAGCACTGAAACATGGCAGAAGATGCTAAGGAGACACTTATAGTAACCTTCTAATATTTGGAGGCTTGTAAAGCCTTTACCTTAAGTTGCACAAAACCACCACTTTACAATTTGCCCAGCTATCATGGGTTACATGAAGCTATTTCCCATCTGAAGTTGCAAAATCTTTCACACAAAGTGAGCCTGAACAGGAAGAGTTGGCATGAATATATATCATCCCCAAATTAACTTAAAAGTATTCCTCTCACCAAGTAGCACCTTCCTGAATATTTAGCATAGGATTGGCAACTATTCAGAACAGGGGAAAAAAAATTCTGTGAGTACAGCATGAAATTCCATAGATGCATACATAGGAAAGACTGGGACACTATGAAATGGAACTGGTTCCACAGTTATCCTGAGAGAATTCCATAATGCAATGGCCACACCTACACAGAGGAGATCAACACAGCAGCCTGGAATGTGCTGTGGGGGCATATAGGTAAGTTACACAGAAACAGGAAATGGTTGGACATAGGAGGTGGAAGGGAGACCAGAGTAAAGAAGAGGAAGGCTGTAGACAAGCAAACCCTTATAATGAATGCAAAAGGCAGACTCCTGGTAAAGGATGGGGAATGTCTTTTGCTACTCCCTCATAAATTAAAGAAAAAGAAATTTAAAATTGTGTTCTATTTGTAGATTTTACAAATATTATCTTATTAGCATGACATGAACAATTCCTAGTGGAGAAGGTGTTTACCCTTCTATCAGCTGGCAAACAATTCTTCTTGGAGACCAAGGGGGATACACATATTCAGTTTAAGATGAGGGTACTTAATTTTTCCACAAAGATAAATCTGAGGTTAAGCAATTGCTAGAAAACAAAGAACAATATGATGCCACCCAAAAGCTCCTTAAGTTACTCTCTCCACAGGCAATTCGGAATACATTATGGTCAAAAGTACAGAAGGCAGCAGGTAGACCCTGAACATAAGTCTGCACTAAAATGTTCTCACAGCATGCAAGCCATTAGGAGACCAGGAAAACTCGCAAGACCTTTATATTACACTGACATTTGCTCCTGAATTAGTGAAGAGAAATAACCTCCAGGATATTTTGGTAACACCTTACAAGTCTTCTTTCCTCAAGCTCTGCTTAAGTCACAGATACGAATGCATGGAAATGCTTGACAGAGAGAACATGGTCTTCCTTCAAATACTATTTTGCCCTCTGAGAAAAAATGCTGGCAAAATGCCCCACAGTAGGAAAAGTATTTTCTCTGTCTACCAGAGAGGTCAAGCATTAGTTGCTATTCAAAATTCTACCAGCACTTCAACACAGTCTTCAACAAACACAAAAACTCTAGCAATTCTATTTACAGTCACCCATCTTCTACCTTCTGGCTTTTTCCCCCCAAGTATTGTTATTTTCTGTGCATATTCATTTCTATATTGCCCAGCCTAATTTTAAATATTTCAAACAGTGGTGTTCAAACAGACATAAAATGAATCTACTCACATCCAGAAGTGCTACAAAAATGTACACATATCTGCCAAGAAAGAAGTGAGAAATAAGAAAATCTTACAAAGCAAAAGAAAGGTAGAAGAAAAACATTGTATTTCCTTGCTGGCTTCATGACTTCTGTACCCTTCCTATTAATCAGTGCATTTTCTGTGGGTATCATTAACACATTCCATCAAATAAAATTTCCTGTAAACATTGGAGTCTGCTTCACACACTCCACACTGTGCCATTAGGCAGTATCAACATATACTAAGCTACATATGGGAGGCTTGCCCATGTGGAAACACCAAGAGAAAACAGAACTGCATTAATGAAACTGCATTGAGCAGCCTCAACCGCAACTGCTTCCAAAATAAATTCAAATCACTATATCAAAGCCACTTGCATTTCAACATTCAGAATTCATACCGGATTGCAACGCAATTTCACAGGTCTACTGACATTCATAACTCTGTACAACCTAGATGATTCATCAGCTTTCTCATCAAAAAAATGCATGCTCTGTCATGAGGAAGAGATTGGACTGTGTACACAAAGCAGATTCAAAATTTTAATATCACCTACCTATGGGTGCCTTACAACTCATAACAAATCGATCAGAGTTTGCTGTTTCTGGAATATGGATTAGCTTTACAGAATGATTCTGTTACAGATATTTTAGTACAAACACCATCATTAATTCTGAGATCATTAAGAAAAGTTCTACCAAAATAAATCAGTCCAGCTATGCTACAATCAAAGAGACAGATCAGCCCACAGACATTTCCACTTCCTTCAAGAATTTAAAGAAACAGCTAACAAAGGCTTTCTCTTAAAAGGGTCTTCTGTGAATCAGATCCTGAGCAGTGTGGATGCCCTAATGGGAAATCTATCCCTCACTCTTCTACTTTCAATCAATCTACAGACATTAAAAAAGGAAACACTGCTAATAGCTGCTAAATATCCTCTTTGTTTTGCAGCAGTCACTCATACATTATGCATAGATCAAGAATAAAATGATAAGGGAAAAGAAGAACCTACTCCAGACTATATGCCCTGCACATTATGATTCAAATAGAAATTTGAGAGTAAGCGCTGCCTGACTGATGCTCAGCTGTGACTATCTGAGCAGGCCTTCTATAAATCACCCAACTGTCTGTGTGCTAGTTATCCCACCAGAAACCACACTCTGCAAGCTTGCAGGGCCAGGTTGATGGGATATTGAGAAACCTGGTCTAGTGGAAGGTGCCCCTGCTTCTGGCAGGGGGTATGGAACAAGGTGGTCTCAAAAGTCCCCTCCAACCCAAATCATTTTATGCTTCCAAAGTGCTACTGTAATGGCTCCTAGACACCAGCTAAGAGTGTCAAAATATGTGTTTACTATCCACCCCTTTAACTGGTTTAATCACGTGTCAAAATTGGGTACTGATTGGTTTTTCATCAGGATTACAGGAAACTGCCAAGGTCCTAACAGGGTCCTAACTGCCATACCAAAAAATAAATTCATGTCAAACCAGGACACCTACAGACTGGAAAGATGGGGAATGGTGATCCTTCAACAAGCCAAGCATCCTGTACAGTATAGTGAACATTAAGATGGTCAGAAAACCATGAGATCCTCACATTCTATCAAAATACAAGGTTCCACCTACACCCAAATTCTTCAATAATTAGACCTACTTCTGGAATCTTCTTTATAACAAAAAAGTACATTAAAATTAAATGTAAAAGTTTCAGGAATTTTCCATGTGGCATGTCAGTATTATGGCACTGTAGCATAGAAAATACACTAAATACCTCTCATAAAAATAAAAAAAGAGACAAAACAAAAAAAGGTCTGTTGAAGCTTTTCAATTACTAAGCTCGAGATTTTTATTTTATGCAGGTAACAAGGAGAGCACTAAAGCAGTGTTGGGGACTTTAATGTTGGTATTCAAACTTCAGGAACTGATACGTAAGACAAGTTAAGTAGAAGTCAAATGTCATTCCTAAGTTATTTCTGCATAAGATTTCTACAGAAGAGTTTCTAAATTGATCTCTGTTTCTAAAATCAAAGTTTAAAGTGCAAAATCTCAAGATTTCATATTCAGCTTTTTTTGGTTTCTAAACTACAGATGGTAATCAAAACTTCTTTTGGAGCACACAGGAACCTCAGTTTGCAATAAGACCAATCAAATCTTTGAAAGAAGCTGTATCACTTACATTTAAGAAATTGGTGCTTAATAAAGCAGAAAAGTATCCTTTCTTCTGCCACTGAAAGACAAATTTTCAGTGACACAGTGGTTGCACTCCCTCTACTAGTAAGATTTCCCAAATGAACAAGTAAAAGATGACTGGAGTGCACTGTGATGTTTGGTGTCTTAATCAAAACTGAGCTGCTCTCACCAAAATTAAAAGGTATTTCATCATGTCTTTAGTATCAGCAATGCACCGTGTCTCATGGAGCTTCCCTGTAAGAAGGATCAAAAAGGCTTCTACAAACTTTTACATTGGATTATGGTGATTCCCCAAAGTGGATTCATTCACTATGGCTCTGAATAAAGTATAATGTCTGTGGAAAATTTTGGTGGTTCACAAGATTAGCTGTTCTAGGAAAGAAAAGTAGTAAGACAAGAAATACTCAAACTGTGAATACCACTGCAGTAAATGTTTATGCTATGACACTGAATTCTAAGGAGTGCCAGGAAATTCAGGGGGTAGGAAGGGGAGATACAGCAAACTTGCCACTGCTTTTACTCTTCCATATATTCATTTTCACATTAAATGCAATTAGCAAGGGCTCCTGGCTAATTCATATTTTCTGTAGAAGAAGACACCTAATGCCTAAGTTGTCAGTCTTGACACACAGAGACTTTTTGAGTGAAAGCTTCATAATTAAACCAATGAGTTGCATTACCTGTTCAGAAAGTGTATCACCTACCTACTTATTACCTGCTACTGTAATTCTGTTTTTTCAGTGTAATTTATACTAAAAAATGTGTTAAATTAAGAGACACTAGGAAAAAAAAAAAACAACCAAAGGATTTATCACATAAAGATACCAAACATGATCCATACAGAACCCAAAAATCTTAAGGACAAGACCTGTTTGTCTATTCAGTTCAGTAAAATCCACAGCACATGAAATCCATATGACTATAGCATCATAGGGTACTCAAAGAACCTTGACATTTCAGCTTAACTGAGAAGGTTGGAGCTAGAACAGTAAAATTACAATTACTCAGCATGAAAATCATAGAAGTTGGCAACTGTTTATTCTTGAGATACCAGGGAACCAAATGGCATAGATTCAGTGAGGTTAAGAATTTCAATTTGTTGATTACCTATCTGAAAACAATAAACTTGCTAATCCATATTTTGTTTTCATGCAATATTATATACTAGATCCTCTCCCTCCTTGCTGGTACCACAAGCTTCTTCCCCCATTTTCATCCATGCATTCAGGCTGACTGAAAAATAGAACATTCATGCCCATCTCTGCATTAAATGCAGCTATCAGTAATTTTTACTTTTTAAACACTCATCTAGAAGACACACTGTACACAGAAATAAAACACACACAGGCACACAATAAATGTTTTGTCGCTCAGTGAAATCCTGCTTGCAGTACACTAGCCCTTTTTTAATTAATTTGAGCCTACTAACCACCACTGCCCTGGCTGTGCTCAGCAGTGAGCTCCTGCCAAGGCAGAACTCCCCCAGGCAGTCTCAGATGGGCACTCTCAAGTCATCCCTGTCTCTCACTGTCTCAGCTGTCACTCCACACTGCCTGCTTACACCAGCTGCAGGGCAGGTGGGTGACAGTGGGGTGTCACAGCAGCCCTCCAGCCTGGCCTCACTTGGCTGCTTAAGCTTGTGCTTCATGCTCCAAAGCACACCAGTTTTTAAGGCTGCTCTAGGCCAGATTGGAAAAACTTCTCCACAAAGAATTTTACCAAGAATTTGCTACATATTTCCTCTGCTTAAGTATCATTGTATCTACAGGTTAAAAAAAAAAAAAAAAAAAAAAGAAAAAAATCAACAACGTGAGTGCTTTTAATTAGTTGAAAGTCAAAATCAAATTTCCAGCACGGCACAAGAAAAATGCCAGTCACCACCCTGGAAAGACTTCAGACTTTCACAAAGGCAAGCAGCCTTAATACACATAACCTGACAGAGGTAAATGACACAAAGTTACATTGATACTTTGACTGAATGCCCAGTTGGCACCTTCTGCTATCTCAGAAAGACTGACCCTGATTCCTTCAAGGACCAGTGTCCCACTGCTATTCTCGATGCTCACACCTGCCCTACCCAACTGTCAGTTTACCTGGAAAAGCCAAGCAAAAATCTATCTCATGTGCCTCCAAGCTGCAAAGGAATGCAAACCCACTAGGATTTAAAATAACTTCATGTGACTCAATTTTGATATTAACATCTTTGAAATGGCTACTCATCCCTTGCAAAATCAGTAAAGGACAGAGAAGCAAGGCCATCCAGGAAGAGCCACAGATACTCATCAGCTACATGGACACACTGCATAGATGACTGAGAATCTCAGTCTAAAAATATTGGTATTAAGCCTCAAATGAGTGATTTTACATATCTAAAGAACAAAGCACCAGTTCAGAATAATGTTACTATTTATAGGAATAATATGCATGTACATTATGGATGTTCTCTCATTTCACAGATGTGATTTTATTCTTTTACAGACATCACGACTTATATTTAAGCTTTACAATACAGTGGACAGATTTAAATGAAAGTCAGCAGACATTTGTTTTATACTTTATAATTACAGGGATCTCTCTCCACAGAGAGAGATAAAAAGGCATTAGTTATGGTCAGTACTAAAGGGGGTAATCGTGCATTACAGCAGTGATGATCCTTATTACACTGAGTTTCAAGAGCTGTGAACAGCAAAGAATATTCTCAGCATAAAACTACACAGGAGCTTTAGCAGAAATGAAGGGCAGAGACTACTGTGACCATGCCATATTCATGTATCTCCTGGCAATTCATTAGATTCTTCATTTTGCAAATCTTCCCACACAGCTTTTACAAAGGTCCATGACCACATCAAAAGCAACATTTTACTTATAGCTGAATAAAAGAGGACTAAAAATCCCCCAGGAATATAAATCTGAAAGAGAATAAAACTGCTTGTGAGATATTTTCAAGACAATCCACCACAGTGAAATGAATGTCTACCACAACATAATATCCCTTTTTCCTCCCCATAGTAAGGCACCAATAGGATTTGTCAGACAGACAGGACCACATTTCAATAAGGATAAAAAAACTCCAGTTTTTAAGGATTCAATTTTTACAGCTCCTCTAGACACTAACTGCAAATAAGATACACAATAGAACTTCATGCTCAATTCCATGGCAACCATATTTTTGTGTAAATACTAAATACTCTTCCTAATCCTATTTTTGTCTAACTCTTAAATGTTCATAGAGAAAACAGCACAAAAGGAGCTATTTGTCTATTCTGGGTTATTTTAGTCTCCAAAAAATCACTATACACATTTTGGAAAGCATCGTTCCTGCCAGCTGGGGTCACTTTTCACAGAGTGTCAGTGGAAGAATATAACTAGACTGTATGAATAAAAATATCTACAGTGTTTTATAGGATGACCTAGAGCAAATTTCATCTGACTACCTGAGGCTATTTGGAGGCACTTTAGAGGTAGAGTCACTGTATTAATGGAAGACAGAGACTCTCCAGCTAGATCTTGACGTTGGATGCAATGTGTCTAACCAGTCAGTGGATTGGTACACAAACCCTCCTCTCTACAACTAGAGAGGATACAACTTGTGCTGTTAAACCTGAGATAGGTTGTTTGACCTTTCAGCACTAGCAGATTGCTTTTCAATCCCAAATTACTGGGAAAAACAGTTATATTTCCACAAAGCTATATAGCTATCCTACAGCAGCTGGCCCCCACTAGGGGCTGCTGAGTTCAGAACCACCAGTAGACCACACTTAAAATCATGATCCAAATTAACTAAGACATTTCAGAATAGTAGTTCCAGGCCTAATCCTACTCAAGTTCCCAGATCCTGCAAGTCACTCAAAACACAAGCTATGAACAGCAGGCATCTTCTTTGCTGTTCGTTTGGCATAACACACTTCATCCTGCATTCATACGGCTGAGAGACAGAAAGCACTTCACTTGCCTCACTTCATGAGCCCCTCATTGCTCACTTGTTCACCTGGAAAAGACTGTAAATAAGCAAACCTGTTTGGCCAACTGATCCTTCTTCACCAAGCCAGTGGCTGCAGCGATGTTCCCCGCTCCTTCCACCGTCTTCTGCGCCACCGCCGTCACTCCCGTCACCACAGCTCCCCCAACATTAGACACCTGCTCTTTGGTCTTCTCAGCCACTGAGGAGGAGCAGAAGAGGGAAAAAACACATTATGCCTCTGGGAGCTGTCAGTTTTTCAGAGAATTGATCACTGACAGCCCAGCATCACGAAAAGCCGTAAGGCCATTAAATTTTCTGTACCCCAAGTGGATCTTAAGAAATTAAACTATCCATCTGGTAATGCTGGAGCAGCAGAGGTAAAAATAAGCCTTAGCTGGGGTTCAATTTCTTTCATGTGAAAGACATCTGACATTTTCATTCATGTCTAACTGCACTTTAGGGAAGAAAAGTCATTATTTAGGTACTCTTATTATGTCCATCTCACTGTATAATAAATCCCAGTTTAGAAATACATTCCAATTAGTTCACCAAACATTTGCTACATGATACAGGACATAGAAGACAAGATTTTTTGTGCTATGCTCAAAAAACACAGACTACTCTTTTTATTTTCTAAGCTGTATTTCATTAAAAAGCAGATCTAACAATGCTCAACCAGAGAATTTCAAACAGAACCTTTTAGCTGACCCCCTTGAGATTTTTGCCCCAATGCTGATACATAATATACTAATTTATAAAAAGACTGAATGCCAAAGCAAACTGGATTAATAGCTAACTTCCAAGCCCCAGGGAAACAACAACTCATTTAGCCTACATATACATCAGCAGTTGCCATTCCACCTTTCAGAATATCACTGGGGTTTTTCTGCTCATTCATCCCCAAGGGCTCTTTCTGACAGCAGCTTGAACTACAGTGAAACTGCTCTAAGAAAAGGGATGGAATGACTTCATGCCTTGAAGTTACATACTCAGATTTTTAGCAAAACACACATGTACTCTTCTAAACAAAGGAACGTTCTTCAAAAACATCCATCATATATTTTTGTCATTCTAACTAATCCTATACTTTCCTTCAGGCTAAATCCCATCCGATCCATAAAATGTATTCATAGCTTTATCTGCATTCTTTATGAGGACAGGATAGATGCTGCTTGTAAGTTAGCTACCATTTTGGAGTCTTTTTTTTAGGAAGCACGTAAGAAAATTAGACTTTCTGTGGATAAATTACATTCCTTTAATTCCTTATATAAAGAGATTCAGTTGTCCATATCACAGGGCAGGCTGCCTGCATTATTACGATTGATATTAAATAGCACAAATTAGGAAAAAGCTAGAAAGCTAAACAACATGATAAATATGCAATTTTTTTTTAAAGACCTAAATTATAAATATCTGTGGACTGAAAATGGAGGCAGATAATTTAATGCTCATTCTAGCTAATTTAAAAGGAAAAGTTAGTAGCTAATTAAGTATTATCTCTATTATGACCAGGTGTTTTCATTATAGAGTAGAACAACAGACTACACATTGTCTGAAATTAGAAACAGAAAAAGTCTGTTTCAAATATCTCCTACACTATACATGCTAATAATATAAAAGTTTATGAGAAATTTCATTGTATACATCCACTACTCTATTGCCATGATTTTTTACAGGAAAAACAAAACGTAATCAAAAGTGGGTTTTGCTGAAAAGCAAATATTGCCCTCAGGGAAGGTTTGACTTAATGCTAGCAAGTGCAAAAAGACATCTGTTAAGATGCCCCATTTAATTATTACCAGCTACAGGCCACAAAAAGCTTTGGATTCTATGCATGAAATTTATATAAGAAGTTTTCCCCTAGTTCTTGCAAACATGTATCTTAAGATGTATGTCCTCATAACACACTCTATCTTGCAAAGCCTAGTGAGACCTGATTGTGCTTGGAGTGCTTCAGAAAGAAATTGAGAAATGTAATGGAACAAACTCATTCATGTTGTTCTAAATGGCAAAAAGAATTCTTAAAAAATAAGGTAGCATCTTATAAAAATAGATTCAAAAATCCAATTTTCCAGTAAATATTTAAATTTAAAGAAACTAAAAGAACAGGAGATATGTTTTAGGTGCATGTAAGTACTGCTCTTTAATTTTCCTCTGTCTCATTCATTCTCTAGGAGAGATCCTGGGCTGCATCCAAAGCAGCATAACCAGCAAGTCAAGGGAGGGGATTCTGCCCCTCTGCTCTGCTGAGACCCCACCTGCAGGGCTGCACCAGCTCTGGGCTCCCAGCACAGGAAGGACATGGGCTTGATGGAGTGAATCCAGGGAATGCCACCAAGATGATCAGAAGGATGGAGCATCCCTCCTTATAAAGACAGACAGAGAACTGGCACGACCAAAATGGTGGCCTTCCAGTACCTAAAACCCTACAAGAAAGGTGGAGAGGGACTTTTTACAGGATCATGCTGGGACAGGGCAGGAGTAGACAACTTCAAACTGCAAGAGAACTGTTTAGATATGGAAGAAATTCTTTACTGTGGGGGTGGCAGGCACTGGAACAGGCTGCCCAGAGAAGCTGTAGATGGCCCATCCCTGGAAGTGCTTAAGGCCAGGAAGCCTTGAACAACCTAGTCTAGCAGAAAGCATTTCTGCCCATATAAGGGGGCTAAAATCAGATAATTTTTAAAGTCTTTTCCAACCCANGGATCATGCTGGGACAGGGCAGGAGTAGACAACTTCAAACTGCAAGAGAACTGTTTAGATATGGAAGAAATTCTTTACTGTGGGGGTGGCAGGCACTGGAACAGGCTGCCCAGAGAAGCTGTAGATGGCCCATCCCTGGAAGTGCTTAAGGCCAGGAAGCCTTGAACAACCTAGTCTAGCAGAAAGCATTTCTGCCCATATAAGGGGGCTAAAATCAGATAATTTTTAAAGTCTTTTCCAACCCAAACATGACACTATGATTCTATAATTCAGGGTAATTTCATTCTGTTCATTTTATTTATTTTTTTTTTTATAGAAGCGACACACAGTTTTGAAAACTCCCCTTTTTAAAGAGCAAAACATGTAAAGGACAAATTCAGTAGGCTTGATGCTAACAAGGGCTCAGTTGGCCTTGAGCAGACCCATCCTTTCTGATAAAATGATAAAGCATGCTTGTACTGTGTTGATTGTCACAGGCAGAATTAGTTTCATTACCTGAAGCTCTTAAAGCAACTGCACCTTGTAATATCAGGAAACAGAATGGAATTGAGTGCACTGTGTATGCTGCAGTACAAACCACCTGATTCTCAATATTATATTATTATACCCAAATTTCTTATACTATGTTGTCATGGCAAGTACAACCACTCAACAAGAGCAACTATCCAGTGGCTGTAACAATATTTTGGGAAGGCACTGTCTGAAGTACATTTCCTCCTCCCAGAAACACGTTATCCAAGGAAAGGCTTAGTACATACAAACTCAAATGAAAAAGGAAAAAATCAGGCCACTAACACTGTTACTCGCACAACAATAAGATACTGATAAAAGTAGTAACAAAAGCAATATACTTAAGATTGTTTCTATTTCAGACAGCCACAGTTTAACCCCAGCTGGCAACTAAGCACCACACAGCTGCTCATTCACTTCTTCCCCCAGCAGGATGGGGAAGAAGAGAATTGGAAGGGTAAGAGAAAGAAAACTCATGGGCTAGGTATGGTTCAATTGAAATAAGATAATAGAAATAAAAATAAATTGCAATAAAAGGAAAATAAAGAGATAAATCCCCCAGGTGATGCAAATTAAAACAATTGCTCACCACCAACCAACCGATGCCCAGCCAGTCCCGAGGCAGATGACCCCCATCAACCTTCCCCATAATGTTACTGTTCAGAAGGATGCCATACACTCTGGAATATCCTTCTGGTCAACTGGGATCAGCTGTCCTGGCTGTGTCTTTCCCCAGTTCCTTGTGAACCCTCACCCTCCTCACTGGTGGGGTGAGGCAAGGAGCAGGAAATACCTTGCTTGTAGTTATTGCCCTGCTCAGCAATAACTACAACATCCCTGTGCTATCAACACTGGTTCCAGCAAAAATCTCATACCAGGTATGAGAATAATACCAGGTATTATGAAGAAAACTACCTCCATCCCAGCCAAAACCAGCACACAGATATAGCACAAGAAAGCTGACATAGCAATTACCATGGAAGATCTCACACACTGCTTCAAGAATGAGAGTCATGAGGATAAATTCAGCAAACTATATAAATAGCACAAATTGGCAAAAGTAATCACAGTAAGGAGAGAATCCTCTTTCCTGTCTCTAAGGAATAACTAAATATAACATCATTACCAGAGTGACTCTGATAATGAGCTCCAGTCTGGTGACCCTCCAACTCTGAAAACCCCACAATAGAAGAAAAACCAAAATAGGTTTCCAGTCTCATGTATTTTATTGCTTGCACTAAGGAGTAATGGGGAAAGCATTAAGTGTGCACAAACACACCCATTCAGAATGCAGGGAGTTGATTCCAACTTATGAAATTTATCTGAATGATCTTAAGCCATTAGGTCTTTGTAAAATTGATATCTTCTTTGCATCACAGTATTGAGAACCAGAGTAAATCCATGTCTGCAGAGCTTTGCTGTGCTATGGCCTGATTACTTCTTTTATCTATGCAGAGACTGCCTGCTCCACTAAATGATCCTGGGACAATGACCACATTGAGGCTAACTTTGAGTGTAAGTTCTAACACTGACTTTGCTCTGTGCAAAAATTATTAGCTTTGAAGTTGTCTTTTCACTACTTTTTAGACACGACTGGGTAGCATATGGTATCAATGCAATACCTCTAGAGCAATTCAAAACAATAACTAGTTACTTTCAACCTTGAACAATATAAGTAGATTCAAACCACAGTATTTCTCTGAATTAATGAACTTACTCTTATTGTACCAAATATACTTTTAAGTATGTATTTCAAACACTAAGTTTGTCTTAAGTACTTGAAGAATTAATTTACAAATATGCCACAGATATGGTGGTTCTTTAATTTATGCAATTTTCTGTAACATAGCTGATGGAGTTAAAGAGCAGGAATACCAATGACTAAGAATATTAAGAAGAACAAGAATGATCAGATAAAAGAATTGAGCAAAACACTTGACTATGGTTTACTACTATCAATATTGTGTCTTCACTCACATGGCTGAAGGACTAAGAGCTTTTTAGCTCTGACTTATTTACAAATAGTGTTTTACTTAGAATATCAGGAGATGGCCTGTAAGTATTTCATCTTTGATACCATCCATTTCTGGGAGATAAGTAAGGTGAATTATGCATTTGCAGTCAAAGGCCAGGAGACATTTTAATTAGGAAGGCAAGTCTAAAAACAAGCATACACTCCACGAAACCAATAAGAAAAGCTGCTTTATCATCAGAAGTTCAGAGAAAGCGTGACCTGACAACAAACTCACCATATTCCTGTGCATCCCAGCCTGTAATCCTTATTTCACGGTACCTTGGTGTCACTAAACCTGGTACAATCAGGTCACATTTAAAGCATGAAACACCTCTGTCTAGTAATTCTGGGTTTGGAAATTATCTGCATGAAGAAAGCATTTGGGTTTTTTAGCCCTTCAAGTTGTGTCATTTCACAGCCATTTCACCAGCATAAAAGGCTAAATCACAATGTATTCAAAGACAGTAAAACTATCAGGATTTTGGAACTCAGACATTAAGAAGACTGACTGCAAAACTGAAAACTCATTTTGATCTGTGATTCTAGTTTGTATCTCACTGTCTCCAACCTCTCAGACCATTTTTATTTACATAAAGTGTTTATTTCACCTCAGGTTTCACGTGATGCCCTGAGGAGTTAATATCATAAGACCTGCATAACTTGTGAACTCCCAGTCATATGAAAAGAGACAAGTAGGTCTTTACAAGCAACTTAAAAGGCATTTTTGTCACATCAACTTTAACACAATTGATTTAAATGGATTTGATTTCTATGGAAACTTCACTAGCATCTCTCTTCACATTACACCTCATAGAATCACTACAGTGAACTCATATCTGTTTTTATCTACCTTCTCTTCTTGCCAGAACAACTATGTATTGGTTTGTTATTATTTTTTTTATTCTTAAAATATGTCCAAACAATTCCTCTGTTTATACACTAGCAAGTCCATACTGTTTCATTTGGGAAGCCATGATCTTTAGATTTTGCCTAAGTCTTTTCTTCTCACTGCCACATTTCAACCTGTTCACTCCCTGTTCATTTTCCATTTTCATTCAGCAACCAAACACATCTCTAACAACTTGAAAGGCCAGAAGGAAGCAAACTGCAGCACAGAACCCATTATTCCCACGTTTTGGGACTTTCACTTTGTGTCACCTGTTTCCTAAAGTGTGTGAGGAGCAGCTACTGTTTTGCCTAAAATCAACAGTAACTTCTTCAGATTTTCTATTCACAGGCACAGCACATAACAGATGTGTTTGGCTTTACAATCTGTTTTGTACCTTCCAGAAGAAAATTTAATGTGTTTTAAAACTTGTTAAAAATTCTATTCACCTACTGAAAATTTCCTGCCTAACTGAATATATTGCCATCACATAAAGATAGCTATAGCATTTGAGATCAGTAGTTTCTTTCAGGATGAGGAAGATAAGTCCCCCATTGAGCTGGCCCACTAGGAATCCCAGTGCTTCAGAATGTTTCATTCGTGTGCAAATGCCCTTGACTTTGATTCCACCACATCCCAGCTTGGTGAACCCAGCCACCTCTATTAACTTGCTTCCTAGTGCAGTCAGTTGCTGCTCCCACATCTGTGATGCTATTGGATATATGTGCCCCAAACCTCATTCTGCTGAAATCCTCTACTGGCCACAGCACCAGTCCCTCTGAATGTTTGTCTTAATTGAGGTCTAACAAGCTGAGATTTCAAATCTCGTAACAACAGCACGCATGCTCAGCCTGAGGCTAAACTCTGGAGGACTATTCTTGATACTCTGTTCCATTTTATTACTAGAAGTACTCTTGACTGACTTTTCAACCATTTCTGTGGGTTGTGTATTAAGTACTGACATTTGTTTACCTACCACTGTTTATCCTTTGCCTTGGCTTATGTGAGCACAATGATACACTGATACGTGAGCTGAATGATACACTGGCTGTACACAGTAGAAAAGGATTTCTTTTTCCTCAGTCTTATTTATTTCTGAATTTGTTAGGGGAAAAACAACTTAAATTTCTTGACCATGCATTCTCTTCACATCTCCAGAATTCCCACATCCTACAGCAGAAAATTAGACATTTTATTCAATGCCCTATGGTCAACTAAGGCTTTGCTGCACTCTGCAGATATCAAAGACTTCCATTCATTTTGCCCCTTAAAAAAATTATTGGTTACTGGTTTCAGTTCATACCTAAAATGATCCCTGCAAATCAATTCAAAATGCAAATTTACTCTTTCTTGGTGTAGAATTGCTATTGTGAAGACACATGCCTGGCATTAAATTCCCAGTTTGAAAGTGCTCTTGCTACTGAGAGACTAGTCAGTTTAAAAAAATAACAAAAAAAATCAAAACACTCATAACTGTGACAAATTTAAATCAAAACTCAGAAATTTGTTTCTTTCCTGCAAGCCATTTCCATTCAGTCTTTCCAGCCAACCAGATCTCTCAATCTTCCTATGCTTTTCCATCTTTCATTAATTGTAGTGCTCTCAAAAAAACCCAGAATTTTTAACAGCTAAATGGCTTGTTAATCTTATGCAGGAAAGAAGCTGAAATTAAGGGATAATTATCTTACCTGTTGTAACACCATGAACAACGCCTTCCTTGGTCCTGGAACCTAAACAAAGAAAAATATTAGATTGAATAAGTGCATTCTTAAGTACTGGTAAAGACTAGACAGATGATAAAGAGGGATTAATATGTTGACTGCATACCATTGCATAAATTATTTTCCAAGGTTACTGAAAGAAATTCAGTCTAAGGGAAGAGGCAAAACCATCAGTAAAGAACAACTGCATGGATGGGTATTGACTGTGGAAAGGTAACACTGGCAACACTCCTGCAGTACATACTGACTTCCTTGCCTTTTTCTGAAAAGCTGTGTTAGGCCTCCCACTTGGCAAACTCACACGGATGACTGCACAGAAACCATGCTAATGTCCTAAGGAGGATCATGCATGCATTTATAGAAGCCCTGAGCCACAGTTTCCAGAAGATTCTTAAAATTTCATCTTTGCCAGATCTCAGTTTGCAGGGCTTGACAATCACTACTGAACCACAGAAAGGCCTAGAGGTTAAATTCACGAGGAGATGGAAGTGCTAGCCAGATTTAGATGTCACCTAATCCAAAAGAACAACTTTAAGCAGTAGATAGGATTTCAATGTGAAAATGCCCCCCAGATCACACCCAAGGTCTGCTGCAGCCACTGTCCTCGTAGCCACAGGCACATGTCACAGCTCACACATGATCTGCAGGATGCAACCTGGAACTTGTGCTAGACTGAGGCATAACACAAAACCTGTGTAAGCAATGGAACTCTGCCATGCTAAAGACCAAACTGATTTCTGCAACACTTACGCAAAAAAAACATGACTTTCACCATGCTGCCTGAAAGGGAACAATCTCCTGTGTCTTTAAGAGGAAGAGAAACCAATTAACACATACTGCTCTTTAAAACATAACTGGGTGTCTTTTTCCCTACCAGCCTTCTACTTGTCCTTGTCAGGTTCCATAATTTGGCTACATTTCAGTGATTAGCATACATCTGTGGACTATGATACTTAACAATGTGCAATTAACAGTTTATGGCTCCTAGTTAATCATCTTCTCTGCCAGAGATAGGATGACATTCTTCTTACCAACGTAGGAATGACCTTACTTGTAATGCAATTTTTTTGCTGTCATTCAATATTTGAGACATAATTTATACTTGTAACATAACAGAAGAAAATGCATAAGCAGAAAAATAACAGAAAAAAAGCAACTTTTTTGTCCAAAATTCTTTACAATAATACAAGTAAACACAAACACTCGTCACTATGTCCTACTTGCTACTAGTGCAAATCTATGGAACCTTAGCCATGTAGTTCTGGCACTATTAGATTGATTACATGATTGAAAAGGCAATCCTACCCATGAGTAAGAGTAGAATAATAATAATTCATGATAAATACAAGGAGAAAAAATACTCCATCAAGTCAAATGAAGTGTTCCTTTAGCTAACGATAAGGTAAAATAGCTGAGAAGTCTTTCCCCCTCTTTAGCCCAATTCTATCATTAAAACAAGTTTGCTTTTTCTCACTGAAAAATATTTACCATTGAACAATCAGAAGCTTCATTATATACAAAATGTTCTCATCTAAGGACTTGTTTCAGGACTTGGGTTCTCAATGTTGTTCCACCAGCAGACCTGAAGGAGCAAAGCACATCCTGGAATTCGAGCAGATGATGGTTCTTCTGACTTCTAGCAACAAAACACCACTCACAGCAAGCTCACAGCTTGTCCATTAGAATACTTAATATTAAGCACATACTTTTCAAGGCACTCTTAGACCTGGCCAGTATCTCGCTCATGTTGTTGAACTGACTGTTCGCAAGCCAAGCCATTAAAAACATGGAAACTTGTGAATTAGCAAGTACTCAGCTCCCTAAGGCCAGAAAGGGATGGATGGTATGACAGAACTCCCTGAGGACCCGTGCAACGCACATCTCTCCAGAGGGACCTCTTCCAAGTTGATTCTTACCTCACCTGCCTAGATATAACATTGCTATCACCATAGCTCACACAGAAATGCTGGCCTCTTTAGTGGAAGACAGATTTTTCTTTAAAAAAGCTCAGCTCACATACCCATATGGAACAGGGGTATGTATAGCCAGATCCATTAATTGGCAAACAACCAGCTGGTTGGTGTTCCAGACCCTACAGCATATGTTAAAGCTCAGGAGCACATGCCCCACTGCTGCACACTTGCATGCAAGTAGCTGTTCCTGCCATCACAGCTACAACAGCATCTAGAGGCACATTAGGATCTGCCAGAACAGGCCTATAAATAACAACAGATGAATTCAGGAGGACAACTTCTGGCTGGCCATGAAAAAAAGCTGGTTGTCCATATTGTTTCCAGGAGAAACTAGTTGTCTTTCATCCCAGCATTCCCAAAATACCAACAGTCTTGCTCACTGTACCCTGCATAACAAGGGGAACAGGGGAATTAGGCTAGGGATAATATAAAGACCAAAGAACATGACTCTAACCAAAAAGAAGAAGCAATAGTATTATATAGTAATGCTACTTTTTCTAGCTATAGTAGACATCTGTGTGAGGGGAGGGAGAACACTAAGCAACATCTTTTTTTTCAACTATAGGAAATACCATAGTCTTTTCATGATTTATTACCACTGCTGTCATTGTGCCAGAATGAAGGAGTCTATCAGCAGTTTGCAAATACACTCATTTCTGGACAATTTGAGAGACCAATGGACTATTCACATTGCTTAGTCAGAGCTGGTTACAGACTGGGAGACATAAACCCAAATTAGAGGAAGGGGCAATCAATGTGTAAGGAAAACACTTGCTTCCAGTCCTGAAGTCTGTTATTCCACCAGACTGACCTTGAGTCGGTCCCTTGACTACTCTGCTGGCTTTTCTACTGCCAAAGGAAAAAAAACATCATGAAAAGGGAGTGGAGGCATTTGGATGGCTTTGCCAAATAGGTCATGACTGCTCTGCTCTACTCTAAGACATATGCCAGCACAGGGAGTAGTAAACTACAGTCAGCCACCCTGCTGCTAATCAACTATTCCTTTGTTCTGTGAGCCTAAGACACACCGAAAATGATCAGACTGGAAACTTCCATTCCTGAGCACTGAACACACACGCAAGAGTCAACTGGGCAAAAACTTCACCTCCCTGGAAGCACACATGAAGCTCAGCAGAGATCTTGAAAACTGCATCGCCAAGAGTGTGTGAGCACATTGTTCTTGATCAGTTCCTGGTTTCAAAGCGTGTGGGGATTAAATATTGTCACTCACCTCCTCTCTGCTTCACACTAACAGCTCTTGAAGGACACAGAAAGATGCAGGTTCAAATTTACAACACACACAGCTTTCTAAACAGCCCTTTCTAAACAATGACCAGGCCATTGTTTGACATCAAGAAAGGTCCTAATGTTGTGCTTGAATGAATTAAGAGAACCACCAATTTCAGCTGGCCAATGCTGAAGCCCATTGGCAGAGAAATTTAAGGGGAAAAATAAACCCAACATTTGAAAGCATAAAAACACATGGTAGAATGTATTGAAGATGCCTTGGGTACTTAAAAGGAGACCAGACAGTGGACTGAGGGAAGAAAGTAAGGACTTCAGCACAGACAGGGAAAAAAAAAATTCTCAAATAGTCCTCCAATACACTGCTTTCCTACATAGCTCTAAGTTTCTCCTTTGCAAAGAGAAATTTTCCTTGTGCCAAAAAAACGCTAAAACCAAAACAAGAACGGAAGAATTACAATGACCATATTTTATCCTAAACAGCAGCTGTTGTTAATAGAACTCTTACAAGGTAGAATTAGGTTATAGTCTTTCACATAATAGTTAACAGCAGCCTGGACAGAAAGATCTAGATGTTTCCCACATTTACTTAAATTGCACTGATTTCAGTGGGAAACCACATCACCTAGGGGATCTGGACCAAAGACTCTGCATCTTCTTAACTCTCCAGCAGCAACTAGAGGCTGAATGTAATGAACCTGAAAATGATTAACAGGTCCCACTCAGTCCAGTGTTGTTAGGTTCTTTTTTGCAAGATGTCAGGCAGCTTTCACAGCATAATCTGGCTGTGAATCTCAAATCTGAAAACCCAACAAAAAGCAAAAGGGAGTGAGAAGTCTTCACGAGCTCTAATGAATTGTGCTGCTCCTCTCCTCTGCTCATAAAGGGGCTTCACCACCTTTTCCACTACAATTATTATCACAAGAAAAGATTATCACGCTGGCCTTTGCTAATGAAGCACAGGGGAGCAGACACCTCCACTTGGGAAGCAGAGAAACATCCAGCTCCTCCTTTTCCCATGGGAACTGGTTGAAACATCCTGCCTGTATGGGCAAGCACACAACAGGACACAAGCTGTCAGAGCTTCTGGAGACAGCTTCCAACCAAAGGCTCTTTTTCCTGCATGACAAACTGTGCACACAGTCTGTTCAGGAGGCACCTGGAGGGAGGAGGATCCTCCACCATTACTACAGTTACATGCACAGGTCCCTATCATGGCCCAGGGCTCTGCTGTCTCCAGTAATTTCTTTAAATTCTTGAGGGAAAAAGAAAAGCCAAAAAAACCAGCAAGCCTGCCCTCCAAAGTTAAACCTCAGCAAAAGCATCTCTGAAGACAACAGGAAATCTGTGCCTTTGGGAACTGAACTAGGTTCAAAAGTTATTATGGTCTGGAGAACAGGTCAGACACAAAAATTAATTCAGCACACAATGCAGGTTTCCAACACAAAGAAATCAATGACCCCAGAAGCATGGCCAGGACTACAAGAAAACAAAAGAAAGTCCTACCTCTGAAAAATAATTCCAACATCAAACACAATATACAGTGGAAGAACATCTATTTCGATATCTTGAAAATGAGCAGATGCTCATTCTAAAATAGATTCATCCTACAATTAGTGTTCAAAATGACTGCCATCCCTGTTGGCAAGAGCACTGAGCTTTGCTATGGCTTAAAAGGGAGGGAAGTATATTCCAAATGAGTAGTCCACACTATCTGGAGCAGAAATAATTTCTTACAGACTGGCACTAGCCTGCAACAGTAGAGTGAATCCAAAAAAGGCACTAGAATACCAGAGACCTCAGTTATTTCCATTGAAAAGAAATGCCTCTGGTTTTCAGCTCTGTTTAACTTGCCTCTGTTATGTGTGCACATCTCCCTCAGTACAGGCAGCAACCATTACAGAACTGACCTGCTACAAAATCAACAGAACAGAACCAACCTGCAGAGAAGGGTATCTTTTCCCCCTCCATTCCTTTATAGACGCTTTATTTGATGAACAAGAGAAACAGATCCATAATCATTTTTTATAAATAACCACTTACTCACATAGTCTTGGCAGATTGTTTCTCTGTGAATTTTTCATGACAGCATTTGCAAGACACTCCTCTAAAGCCCAATACTTGCTAAATGAAGATGACTATCATGCATGAAAGTACCAGTCAGGGATTTAAAAAGAATTTTATCCCAGGCTCTATGCAAGACTTGTGTGGCCTAGAATAAGACACTAACAACTGCTTTGCTACTTTGGGGTCTACTTGCTCTACCTCATTAACTGCAGAGGTTCTTTCTTGAGAAGTGGTAAATATCTGCCATGAATTTGCAATAGTAATTACAGAACGTGAAATTAATTTCAGAAGATAACACTTTGCCATACAAAATGTTATTGTCAACATACCAAGAAGTCAGCATATCTACTACTCAACTCCTGAGCTAACCTCTCAAATGTCTTCTCCTGAAATCTTATTCAAGTCCCATACACAATGTAGAGTGCTGTGAAGCTACCTTCACCTCCAGCTTTTACATTTTTCCATATTTATTTTTACTGTACCAACCACCCCTTCAGCCTTGATCTGGCAAACTTCTTGCAGAAGTGACCTGTACTGTAAGGCCCTTGGCTTCAAAGAACTGGAGCTCAGGAAGGCACAGCTCTCCTCTTGTTTCTTTTGCAATGGTCTCCTATGAGCAGGTGCATTTTTTTTTGCAGAAGAATAGGTCTGATGAGGATCCAGCTGTGAATGTCTGTGAATGATCAGCAGCATGGTCTCTGCTGCCCACCTACCCACATAGAGGACTCCCTCTTTCGTCTTTCCTGCTGCCTCTGCCACACCCTGCTTGGTTTTTTCTGCTGCTGCTACGACTCCCTCCTTTGCCTTGGAAAGCCCTTTCATGAACACATCCATGGCTGAAGACTTTCTTCACACAGCTCTAGAAAAAAAAAAAGACAGTAAACACCTTCAGTAAGGTTTTTTCAAGTTTTTATCTCAGAAAGGGGAAAACATATTCTAACTGAATGGGATCACAGTTACTTTAAAATTATATTATTTATACCCCCAAATTGTATAGCTATATGAAACAGATAGCCTATTTGCACAGAATCCTATGGAGAGGTTGCCAATAATGCAGTTCTGATTGGAAGATGGTTCCATTGATATAAGTACCTTCCTTACCTATCAAGGCATCATTTCTCCCAAAGGACAGTTTTGTTCATGTGCTGCATGCAAGATTTAGCCCTGTGATTTGATGATACTCCACCTCTTATCCAGAGGAAAAAAAACTTAAATAAATACCAGCAACTTAAATAAAGCACACAAACAGACCAACCTGAAAACCAGACCACATAAACCAAAACCTCTCATAAATGAGAAATGTTCACTTGTTGTAAGAAAATGCCATTACAACTCAGGACTGGAGGAAATAAAAACGTGCTTCATTTCCATTAGTCCAGCATTTTACACACAGTCTTTTGGAAACTGAGTTTTCCTGAATGGGTTCCTTGCATGCATCACAGCTGAGAAGATATTTTACTAAAAAGCAAAAGCAGGAGCACAGGATTTAAAAACCACTGCACTAAAGCTACCAAGAGAGTTCTCTGGCAGCAATTCAGCGCTACACTTAAACCACTGAAATAGTAATTAAAACCCAGAATCAGTGTCCCTTCAACAAATCCATTATCAATAGTCCCCTCTCTTCCTCCACCCACACAGACAGAAGAGCTGCCTGTTATCCTCTCTTCTTTGCCAGAGGCTGAGTAGGAGGAATGGATGTCTAGGAAGGCATCTGGGCTGTCGCAGCTTTCCACTAACTCGTGACGAGCGTGCGAAGCGAGGCAGCGTTTGTGCTCCAGCCAAACTGCCCACGGTACCTGGCGCCCCGGCGATGCGAGGGGGATGCCTTAGAGCCGTGCCGGGGGCAGCACCGGCCCGCGGGACCCCCCGGCAGCGTCCCCAGGCCCGGGCAGAGCCGCGAGCAGGTGCGGGGGCACCTGGGGACCGCGGGCAAAAAACACAAAAAATCACACGGGCACCTGCAGAGGCAGGGAGTCGCGCCCATATGTGTGTGTGTGTGTAGCTGTACACGTACAAACACATATATACATACAAATACACACACACGGCGAGGCACCTACCGGGGAAAGCGGAGCGGCGCGACCATATGGGCACCCACGGGCTCCCGCGGACACGCCGCCGGCACACGGCGGACACGGCGCCCGGCTTCTCCTCCCTCCCCCGCGCCCACACGGGCACGCTCAACAGGATATCTCTATCCAGCTACCGCTGGCATCATATACACACCTATAATTCCACGCACACACACGCGCGGCCCCGCCCTGCCCCGCACTCACCGCCGGGCTCCTCCGCCACCGGCGACCGACCCGTTCCGAGCAGGCGAGGGGCGGCGCGGGCTGCGAGGCGCGGAGCGGAGCGGCCCGAGGGAGCGGCCCCTGCTCAGCACATGCCGAGGCGCGGAGCCGGCCGGCGCTGCTGGCACCACCCCGGCGGCAGCCCCGCAGG
>VZTB01004142.1:44925-54931 GCA_013397245.1 Thryothorus ludovicianus
CACCTGTTCCCTGGACGCGGACCAAGAGAGGAGCGAGGGTAGAAGGCGGGCTAGGCGATTTGGTACCCCTGGGACTCGCACAGTCGCCACTCCCTCCAAAGGCTGGAGCGCCTCATCTTAGGGGTGTGAGGAAGCTGTTGATGCGGCACACCCCTGAGTCACTACACCAGAGCCTTAGAAAATCTCCCCCAGCTTCTAATCGCTTTTTCATCTACTTCCAAATTTTCATCGCTGAATGACTGCAGTTCAATGTGACTGTTCTCACAAGATTCATGATCCCAGCTCATTTTAACCACGGGAGGTGGTGCTCTTGCAGGTGTAATTCGAGTCTTAGCTCTATTGCACACTCACAAGAATTTTCATCCCAAATGAAGAGCAGTATGGCCAGACTTGCCCAACCCTTACGCCCATGCTGGCATCCTCCACCACACAATCCATGGCCACTGCCACCCTAATCTTAAACTCATGCAGAGAAGTCACTTTCTCCTCAGAAAGGGAAACCTTTCAAATTTCTCTATTTTGGTTGCACAATTTAAGCATGGAAAGCCAAGACCAGTAGGAGACGAAGCACTGGAACAGATGGACCTTCAGCTTCAGTACATCAATTCAAATCCTGCAAGACTTACAGAAACAGCTTGGGGTTTATGGCACTCCAAAAGGAGAAACAGAACGTGGCATAGATGAGATACAAGGTTGTGAGCTGCAAGGAGCATCTTTCCTCCATCATCCCGTGCAGGCAGCTGATGCATCCCTGTCTTTGTTTTCATGCTGAACATGTAGTGCAGGGTCTTACTCTTGCCAGGTTTCTTTGTAAGTCGTAATATTTCTGTATTGCTTGGTAAACACTCTTTTGCTTAATTCTACTAGCAGTTTTAATCAATGTTAGGCAGCAGATTTTACTTCTTTGTGTAGGAATGTTCAGACTGGTAACACAAATAATTCTCATAATTCTGCCCTCAAGAAAAACTTTAAAAAAAGCCCAGAAATTAAATTACATAAGGTACCCCACCTCATTTGTCCTTTGCAGGACATTCATAGTAGTGCAACTGCTAGATGTGGTATTACTATTTTCTTCCTAGTTTGGGAAGAGGACAACAGGTACAGTTCCAGACAATAAATAAAGTTTAATCAAAATCTTATTCTTTGTACATATTAACTGGCCCAATTTATGTATCATAGTATGTAAATGGGCTTATTGAAAACCTTTTTGTCAGTCATTGTCTACTACCCCAAGCAGTAAACTTAGATCCTAAATTAGAATTAAAGTGAATATTGCAAAAATTATATAAGTAGTATCCTCCAAATTTAAAGAAGGCTTTTGTTTTTCCAGCATGTAAGTGACTATGAGTATGAAATGTTGCTTTTTATTATGTTGATATAAATCTAGATAGACTTATTGTATTTAATTATGTTAGGAGAAACAGATCATCCTGTATGATAAACAACCTTGTACATTTATGGGTCTATTTCTGAAAACTTTACAAAGAAGAGCTCAGATGTTTGCAACTCCAGCTTTTGCAAGCAGTCTTTTTTGCCTTATGTTTATCAAAGGCAGGCATTATGTTCTGCTGTTAAACAAAGTAACAGCTTGTCCTTTAACAAAATCATGCAGCTAGAAATAGAGAGGTAAAGGCAAGAAGGATCAGTTGCCACAGCAGAAGTAAAGCTTAAAATTTCATCTGTAGTATTCAAACTAGGCAGCTGTTAGATTCTAAATCATAGAGTAAGAGGCACAGTAAGAAAAAAAAAAAATAGAGCACAAATGTTGACATAAGAAATTCTTCATTCTGAAAATGAATGGGGCTTAAGTGAAAAACAGAATTAAATATGGTAGAGAATGGGCATTGTATCTCCAAGGCAATTCCTATTTAAACCACATTGTCTACAACAGCTGGTTGGGGTTTTTTTTAGGTTGTCTCCTCAGTACCATTAATATCACAGTGAGTTCTCCCCTGAAGCCTTTTCTGTCTGAAGAAAGGATAGTAGCAAACAGATTGCCCACTGATCACATTTAAAACAAATCTTTATTTAATGGCACTGTTTACTTCACATGAGCATCTAGAGCAAAAATCAATTAAGCAATCCTAAAATCTTCTCTAATCCATCTTGCCTTGCAGGCAACCTTATTAGTTTAGTTGCCAGTGATCAAGTGTATCTACTTTATCGCTATGAAAAGAACAATTGGGGACAATTGAAAAAGATTGCAGAGGAAAACTGATCAGATTTTTACTAGGTTTGGATTACTGACTCACACAGCTCCCTGTGTTACCACAGAACTGATAGGTGATGCTCCTCAGAGGAAAGGTACCTTTGAAAACCTGAAAGCTGCAGTATGAAGGCAAGCTGTTTTCAGACAGTCTATTCACAGCTAACATTGATTACTCCACTGCAAGGTCCTTCTGCTGATTGCAGATAACCTGAAAATGGCCTTAATTGGAGAAATACATTAACGGTGAGAAACTGTGAACTCTTTATGCACGTATAGTCCAGTCTTTGGATGTCTTAGAGTTTACTATGTGGGCTACTTTAGAGGCAACTGGGAGTTCAGATCAGTTTCCTAGACTCTTGCATCACAATGTTTGTATTTATATTCCCACTCAGCTCCCTCTGTGGACTGTTGCTGTCTTTACTGACCATGCTGTGTCAGTAAAGACAGCAATAGCCCCTTTCTGAGAACACAAAAATGTGCTCAATTAAAAAAAAAAAATTAAAAAATTAAGATGACTTCATCTTTGCTTATAGGTAAGCCTGAGATTTATCAAACCATTATCTTAATATTTTTCATGCTCATATGAGTTGTAATTTAACATTCCAGAACATGCATGGTGTTCCCATGATGTTTACTTTACTGAAAGTTAAGGACATGTATTAAAGCCTTCATAAAATTGTGGTACAACTCATATCAGAGTTAATTTCCCAGTGGAAGTATTTTGTTTATTAATTTAAAATTAATATTCATTATTATGCAGCAGTTGCCCTTTCCAGTTCAGTCCCATTGCGAAGATTTCTGTTTGTGAACTGTTTTGATTGACTTAACTGGGTGCTCATTATGGGCTGGGTTATTGGATGTCCACTGTCATGCAGCCATTGCCAAGAGACACAAGTAGAACTGATCAAAAACGTTTTAATTGATACAGACATATATGACATATATATATATATTGTATTGGAGTACTTGGACATACGTACACACCTACACAGTGATGTACATATACATATGCATATACATATACATATATTTTAGGAAGATTGATGTATGTCTCTCATCTGGTGGATTTCAGCTCAGCTGCTCTAATCTTGACTTGAGTCTAACCCCAGACAGAAGGGTCTCACAGCTTTAACCTCTGTTAAAGGCAAAGCCTGCCAGACCTTTACCTCTCCTTCACTTGCAGGCAATGGTGAAGTTACAGAGCCATCACAGCTTTCATAAGCAATGGTAACATTCCATTAATTAATTAACCTATCTAGGCTAGAAAATCAGTCCTGAAGGGCACAGAAACTCTGTCTGTTGCACTTGGAACCTTAAGTAAAGCTTTGCTCTGAAAAGCCTATCTTGAGTGCCAAGGAAGACATCTGGCAGCATGTTTCTACTCAGAGACAGCCAGTAGGTCAGATGAGGCTGACCTAAGGGTGCCTGGCAGAGTCAGTGTTGATTGTTCTTTAAGATATTTCCCATAGAATTACAGAATATGCTGAGTTGGAAAGGACCTCACTGAGTCCTTCTCTTGTCCCTGCACAGAAACATCCCCAAGAGTCATACCATGTCCTGGGAACATTGTATAAAGGCTTCTTGAACTCTGCCAGGCTTGGTGCTGTAACCACTTCCCTGGGAACCTGTTCCAGTGCCAAACCCCTCTCTAGGTGATGAGCCTTTTCTTAATATCCAGCCTAAATCTCCCTGGTACCGCTTCAGGACATTCCCTCAGTCCTGTCACTGGTCACCACAGAGAAGAGATCAGTGTTTACCCCTGCTCTTCCCCTCACAAGGAAGTTGTAGACTGTGATAAGTCTCCTCTTCCCCAGACTGAACAGGTCAAGTTTCATAGCACCATAGAATTGATTTTACCTGAAAGAAACAATCACCTTTCTCTCATGTGATATCTATGTGTTGTCAGCACCTCATATATATATATCAGCGCCTCAACTGAAAATGCTAATGCTAAAAACATGGAAATCACCAAGCCAGAGTCAGGTCTGACGCCTGTCTTGTCCCAAGTTCTGTTTGATTGAGAAGCCAGCACCAGATGTCTCCAAGGTCATTGATAAAACAGCGTGTTCTAAAGTAGCCTGCTGCAAATATAGGCATCTGAGCCAGTGCAGGCACAGCACATTAATTACCTGGATGGCAGCATTTCTCAAGAGGTGCACCAGGAAGGCAGCAGCTTTAATTAGATACTACAGTTAGTCACCAGAAAACTGTTTGAACAGGTGGAAAATCCAAACAGGAGCATACTTCATTCTATCACACTGTCTTCTTTCTGTAATTTCTAAGGGAAAGTAGACATCACGTTAAAGAAAAGTGGTGGTTTTCTTTCAGATGTTAACCCATAGGGAAAACCTAAAGTCTTCTCGGGTAACACATGATTCTCTTCTCATTACTACATTCCAACTTCTCAGCCAAGTTGTCCTTTGGATATATTTGCTCCTTTATTTATTACATGGAACCACTTTTTGGAATCCTATTTTAGTGCAATCTCCAACCCCCAAGCCTGTACCTTCTTGTTGATGTTTGTACTACCACAAAACATATAGGTACTTGTCTTGATCTCAAATTCTTAATTTTGATGCAACACCCTGAGCTATTAACATTTATTCATATGGAACACTAAGCAGGACACGGAATAACTATGGGGAGCCATTTCAGATTTCTTCATAAGGGGTTGTATACTCAGGCTTGGGCAATGTAGATGATAGAAAAAAATTACTCTTCCTCATAATCACGCACGAAATAAATGTACGTGTAAATTTAATTTACATTATCATTCCAGTTACAGCCTCAAGCTCAGCTCTTGGAAAAAAAAACAAAAACCTACCTTAGAAACATTTAATTTCTGTTATGCTCTCCAATTTATTTCAATTCACAAGCAATTTGAAGCATTCACATTTGCCCAAGAGGCAGGAGAAAAAGACTCAAAACTTCACTTCAGTAAGAGACAAGACAGTTAGGGAAGAGGCAAAGGGAAGACAAAGCAGCAAAACAGTGGTCAAAATTAAAGGCCACAGTCAAACCCAATTCAAATTTGGGAAGGTATCTCAATGAGGGGTTTGTCCAGAAAGAAACTGCAAGTTGTTCGTGAGCTGAGATTTCTGGAGAATGACTTTTCATGTGTGAAGATTTCCTGTTTTGAAATACAGATGTAGAATTTGTGCATAATCAGTGTCTCAGGAATTTACCTTCTTTTCATGGTACCAAACTACAGGAAATATGCAAAATATTTAAAAAGTTAAAATATTTTCCCCCATCAATATATTTTGGCAATCACTTCCCTCATAACTGCTGATGAGTGCCCCTTTGTTCTTGATATTTTATAGCCACGATCTGACAATTTTCTTGGCTCAAAGAGGCTTATTATCTTGGTTTCACAACAAGATACCAACAGGGGAATAAAGCACAGATGAAGAATTTCAGAAGTAGTGAGACTGAAACAGGTGAACCATTCACAGTAACCGATAATCACAGGTCACTGCCTTCCTGGGTACCAACTGCCCTGTGAAATGAGAATTTGACATTTCTGCAGCAGTAAATTCTTTGTACCTGTGGTACATACTCATCAATAATGTTTTCTCCTAGCATCCTCATAACCATATTACCAGGTGCTTATGAAGTTTCCTCCAAAAATAAAACTCTTTCAGAACTAATTCAGATGGGTATAAATCAGAATTTCCTCTTGCTATCCATGACCCAAATGTAAATTTCATTATTCTATGACTAGTCTGAAAGCTCTGGTGAAGAAAGGCATTTCCTATCATCAGCAAACTTGAGTTTCAATTTGAAATATGTCTGATTACATGCATTTGAACTGAACATCCAAATTCCTAAATGAACTTTAATGTTCTTCACATCTGAAAATCATTGTTCTGAACACCTTAAAGAAATGTTGCGTATTATATATTCATTTAGTGATTTTAAAAGATTGTCTTTCCATCACTGCTGCTTCTGTCTGTTGTGAATAATACAGAATTAACTCTGCAGGGGTCATCTGTGCTGCAAAGTAGTAACAGCATGAATGAAAAGATGAGACCTTGACACTTCATTAAGCCATCTCAGTCTGAGAACAGCCTTTTCAGTCTCTTTAACATTTTTCATTGTTCAGCTATGTTGCTCCCATCCAGAACCTTTTCATCTCAATGTTACAGTTTTGCAGTTTTGACATATCTAGCATGTAGCCACTGAAAACCACCATCTCCTATTTTTTCCTTCAGTGATCTCCATTTGACTTTACCTGTCTGATTTGGGCTACCATTAGACCAGCTCTGTGGAAGACTGATTCCTCATATGGACCATGGAACTTTATATTTGGTCTGGTATGGGATGCTGAGTCAGCCAAAGCTATGAGGTGGATCTATCTTGTCCGTGTCTCAAAAGGTCAAAACATTCAAATAGCTAGATATGTGCTTAGATTCTAAGTAGAATCTAAGCAAATAAACCCAATTTTCTAGTGAAGTCAGGTTAGATCACAGCAATTAATTAGCTCAACTAAGAATAAAAATATTTCTACCTGACTTCGTCCCATGTTCTGGCAGCAGCTTTTGCTTCCAGACCAGCTCATCATCTTTCTGAGCTGCAGCNACCTGATTTCGTCCCACATTGCTGTGTTCCGGCAGCAGCTTTTTCTTCCAGACCATCTCATCATCTTTCTGAGCTGCAGCAAGCAAGCCCTGCATGTTTGCCTTTGGTCCTTGGAAAGTCTTTCAGCCCAACCTGAGGCCAGGGTGCTGTTCTCTGCTCTCCAGTGCCATTCCACAAGCTCTGGCTGCAGGTGGTGCTGTATGGCCCTGCCACAGACCTTCCCTCCCTCACCACTCCACAAAAAAAGTTACAATCTATTTCTGCCTTTTAGGAAGCCTTCCTGACCCATTCTTGCACCATTTCTCATCAACCAAGACAGCATTCACATCCTCTTAGGCTACCCTGAGATCCAAAACATCTGTTCATTTAGATGTCACACCCTGTTCAGAAATTTGTTGCAGAGACACAGCTGTGTCATGCACCCTTGTAAATCTGGATATACTGCACAGCTCAGATATCAAACTGAGATCCCATGCTGAAGATGGTAATAGTCTGAGCATTTAGAAAGCAAATGACATTTTAGCATGGCACATTGACCCAAGTGCTAGTGGCATAATCTGTTTGAGACTTTTTTCATCTGCTATTTTGATTACAGATTTCAGACAGACTACTTTCATATAACAGAGGGAGAAAACTGCAAGAGCCAGAGCTGCTTGAAAGAAGCAAGCAATGTATTTAGTATTCATTGTAGAAACAGCAGAATAGTGTTAATCAATAGATCAGCAGCATCCTGTTGCAGTATTCCTTTGCAATTCTAAGGAGAGAGAAAGATATTTCTTGCAATAAAACCCTATCTGTGTAAGTCCACAAAGGCAGGCTTATTCTTTCTAGCTGAGAATATGGTGAGGATCATATGTGTTTCTCTCAACATGTCTGCATAGGCACATGTAGGAAGACCTCAGTCTGCTGGAGAAAAGTGAGATCATTCTGGGAGGCTGTAATAACCCAGCTCTGCTGAGGAGCTCAGTGTGATGTACAGCTCCCAGTCAAAGTAAGGCATGGAAACAAAAGGGCCCTCTCTAGCCAAGGGTATGCTGCCTTCACAGACTTCACTAGCTTGTGTATGTTGCTGCAGCTTCTATGGAAATCCTAGTGAGTCTCATTTATAGAGGAGATCAATACTTCAGCTTGCATGCCTCTTGCGTGTTTAGTCTTGCCAAGCTTTGCCTCATTCCGTGGTTTAAGCTTGGTGATCAGCTTATCACTGTGCAGCCACTCACTCACTCCCCCACAGTGGGATGGATGGGGTACACAATCAGAAGGGTAAAAATACAAAAATTTGTGGGTTGGGATAAAGATACTTTAATAGGTAAATGAAAAGCTGCCCTAACAAGCAAAAAGCACTACAGAATTCATTCACTAGCTCCTGTCTACAAGCAGGAGTTCAGCCATTTTCCAGGAAAGCAGGGCTCCATCATATGTAATGGGTATTTGGAAAGTGAAATGTCATGATTAGGAATGTACCCCTTTCCTTCTTCTTCCCTGAGATCTTATTGCAGAACATGACACCATATGGTATGGAATATCCTTTGGGTCACTTGTGTTCAGCTGTCCCTGTGTGTCCCTTCAGAACTCCTTGTGCCACCCCAGCCTCTTTGCTGGTGAGGGGCAGAAAAGGCTTTGGCACTGTGTAAGAGCTGCTCAGCTATAAGTGAAACACCCCTGTGTTATCAACTCTGTTTCCAGCACAAATACAAAACCTATCCTTATATAAGCTGCTATGAAGAGATTTAACTTTATCCCAGACAAACCAGTACACTCAGTTTCAGTGTGGTTTGCAACCTCCCAAGCTTTCTTCCAACCATGTGAGCACCCATTAACACTAAAAGCTGAACTCTACATCATCCACTAGCTCTCCTATCCTGCTATACTTTGCAAGCCACAGCTTTGTGTCTCTCTCTTTTTAATGTACCAGACTCACATAGGGGGGACATGAAGAGCATGTCATTATGTTGTGGCTGAAGAAAAGGCTCAGGAACTCAAGCAGACTCATCAACTGTTTCCTACAAAGGATTAGCACATCTCTGTACTTGAATTTTTGCTATGTTTTTTTCCAGTTTTTAGATACTGAACTCTCTAGGTAGCCAGGATGGGTTGAGCTCAATGAGAATTAGTCTTTGATGAAAATTTGTGCTTGTTCCTTCTTCTGTTACCTTAACAACCAGTATATATACCTCTCAAGTTACATCTTCATCTGAAGTGCCTCTCTCTTCCACATACATTTCCATTCTGAATATTCACTGAAAAATTATGCTGGAAATCAAATATTACAGAAAAGTACAGAATTTGTATATGCCTTTTTTCCCACAGTAATTGTGTCCTGACAACACTCCTGCCAAATTTTGTGTGTTTTTCTTTTTAAATTTACCCCAATCAAAAAAGACGACTTCTTGTTTAACTATTGAACACCAAAGCAGAATTAATAAGAGGTACTCAATTTCCCCCTAATAAAAGGTTCTGTCACATTCTACATTAACATGGTGCTAGTTTTCAATGGAGAACTGCAGATTTTTTAGATTTTTTTAAAAATTCAGCTTTTCAAAATTCAGTTAAAGCAACAAGATTCTCAATAATTAGACATATAAAGGTCTCACCAAAGTCCACAATATCCTTCAATATGATAAGGCTTAAAAATTTTTACATTCCAATAATTTTTTTGTGGTGATCTGTCTGTATGAAATAATTTCTTTGTGTGGGAACACTGGTAGTTCAGATGCCTCAATTCAATGGTGTATATCAGCATGTTCTTAAATTTGAAGTATGCACAGCACCAAGCTAGACTTCACACACGTTTAATGTTCAATTTGCAGACAAGAGTCTTGACATCACTGATCATATTCTATACATTTTCTATAAATTACTGTCTCTAGGACTTCCAAATTTTTGTAATACTAAGTTTTCTTTAAAGTCTATCATAAATGCACTTTGAGGTTGTAACTTGTTTTATGGATGTTAGATTTTTGTCCTTCAGTATCATATCCACATATTCTGTGATAGTAATCATTTTCTGACAAATCAGTCCCCCCAAGTTATCACACAAAAATGTCTTGCAATATTACTTTTAAACGTTGTATTTCAAACTTGTTAAGGCTTCAATGAAAGAAAGGACTTAGCCTTTCTTGAAGTACAAGTTCAAATACACTCTATCAGGTAAAAAAATAATAGATTCATAATCAATTTGAAATGTGTCAGCAAGGTTTAAATGGGGGGGGGGGG